>APFE030573056.1:148732-218026 GCA_000404065.3 Pinus taeda
TGGTTGACATATTGCTCTTTCAGAAATTCTTTGCATGGAGTTGTATCAAACTTGTAGTTTTTAAACCACTCCTGACCATTCCTTGGGATCTCAGTGACAGCAGAGATAACTTGTGGAGATACAGGGAATTCTAATAATGCAACTTTAGAATTCAGGCCGCTAAAGTTTAGAGCAAAAGCTTTGGTTACCTCTGTGTGTCCGCCCTTTAGTTTCTCACAGAACCTCCAGCAACCGGTCTGTTTGAAAGCTCGAGCAACACCTTCATCCTTAAGCGTGAGGTCGAGTCCCTCTGGTTCAGTCCTCAAACATCTCCCGGATCTATTCTCTCGTTTTTCCATCTTGCTCAGAAAATTCTTGCACAGAAACTCAATTAGCAATTACAATTCACTCAACAACTTCAGTTTTTCAGAATGCGGGCTCGCTTGCAGTAGTTTCTCTTTTGAATAAGAATTCGGGCGGCTTCCTTTTGTTTTTTGAAACACTTACCATAGAATAGGCACGTTGAATGCAGTCATGAATAAACATAATTTCACCACCTTACCTCATAAGATTGATTAACATCATTGACATGTGCCTATCTCTAACGGCGGGATGAATCCTATTATGATCTAGATGGGATGTCGACTGACACATTTGAACGGTTTTTGATGACTCACCCCCCAAGATTTGACACTTCAAGGCAATATGTTGTAGAAAATACCCGAATCCCCGATTTCGTAGCACAGGGAATCATGAAATGACATGCCGCGCTACGCAATGGCTGCTCAGGAATGGTGGAAAATGATTGCGCAGCTAAACTGGCCAATCATATTGTGCTACGAAACTGTGCAATGTCAGAATGATGTAATCAAGGCTAGATATGCTATGGGAGATGGAAACTAACGGTTTTTTACAAGGACCTACCTCAATATCTTTGGAAAAGACTAATTTTAAAGTAATACACCTAAAAACTTATTGACTTGAACCAAAAATTTTATATGGACCTTTGTACATAGGTGAACTTGTAGTCTTAAGTGATAACAGTTACATGAAATTAAATTTCCAGTGAAGCCACCGTACATTTATCCAACCTGCAGTCACAAATATACGAGCGATTAAAACATATAAAAAATAGTGTGCTACAAAAAATGAAAAAACTTGAAAAACTTGCATAGGAGAGAGAAAGTCTCGCCTGTGGGTAGAAGAATGTGTCACAACCACCCAACACACATGCTTACCTCTTCTATGACTATTATTTTTCAACAAACCTCAGAGGCCTCTTACGAGTGTGTGTTGTTCTACACCAAGTTTCTTAGTGAGTGTGAGGAAGGACTGAAGATTGTTACCTACAACATCTAGACATTTAGTGATTCGATCATAAAATTCATGATGGCTGTTTTGAAAGATTTGTGATCTTTGAGAGGATGGATTCCTAATTTGAGAGAGGGGATCATGATGGAATCTGATACGGATGGATAGATTTTTCCATTCTCATCAATCATGTCAAGACAATGAGGGCCTACCATAGCCATCAACATAGTCCGAGGTGCCTCACTTGGTTGACAAATATCTAAGAATAAATATTTTATACGGTGAAAATCATAGTGTATGAAGTGACTGTCATTGGGTGTAATGTTGGGAAAATGATAAACTGCATGACAACCACCCAAGGTAGAAGAAAAATCAGACCGGTCAGTCGAGATGGAAGATTCCCAGTTTGACATGAACAAATAAAATTTTTCAACAATCGTACGAATGCTTTGAATGAGGGATCCAAGTTCGTTGTCCACTAGAGATGATAGAACACCCACCTACAACTGGTGAAAAATTGCACAGGCATCATGGTAATGAGATGAATGTGGAAAGGATGCCAACACCGTGAATGTGTGAAACCAGTTGGGGTGTCGTGAAATTAGGGTAACTTGATTTGCGCAATAGGTTGTGTGCTTGTCATCACACAAGGAGATTTCTGGTGTGATGAGTGGGCATATTTGACGTGCGATATTTGAAAAAATACCAAGGAGCTAATTACAAGAGAGAACATTCGATAAGTATGATTCCAGATAAATATAGTCTTTGAGATTATTAACTTCGATGTCCCATGATTGAATGAGGGATAGGCACTCCCAACCCAAATTAGATGTAAGAGATGTGCATGAATATAGACATCATGTAATGGACTCATAGCTTTGATCATTGGTGAAAATATGAAATTTTGAAATATCACACCCAGAATAGTAAACATTCTTTACATGGGAATCCACATTGAGTGCAACCATGCATATATACAGATTTTTCATGAGAAATGAGATCTAATTTGGTTTGGCAGGCTTACCAGAGTTGCGAGGTCCTGACATAACCATCGACGGATGATCCGAAATTGGATCCTTAAACTCTCTTAAAGCTACTCGAACTCTGTAAAAGCTCATACTGAAGTTTAAAATCTTATGGATGTCGAGACCTAGTAGAAATAACCTCTGACTAATGAATTTGCAGCTAGCACAAAGCAACAAGGACCTTCGGTCAAAGCGCATTGACCGATGGCCCATGGGGACTACGCATGGCACAAAAATGGCAGTTAGGAGGCTCAGACTAGAAAACGGAGGTTGTTTTTAATCGCTCATCGTTGGGCAAAACCCCTCGAGAAGGAAAGGCCCCAAGTGCTCGGTCACATGGGAAGCCAAAAAACCATGGGGAAAGTGCTAAGGCAAAAGGTAGGCCTCGCACTCCAAAACTGGTAGTATATATCGAAGGCACCCTTGGGTAGTAAGTAGATTTGGCTGAAACCGAGTGATTCCATTCAACGCTCGATGCATGTCCACCGGATGAGAGAGAAAACCACCTCTCATCGTGCGCTAACGTTCAAGCAAGTCAACCATGCGAAATGAGCAAATATTGTAGGATTTGGGGGCTCTAGATCTAATGGTGGAGATTGCACCCGATGGATGACCGGACCCGATGGAGAAATAAGCCATGGCACATAAATATTTGAAGTCCGACATGGACGATGAGTTGGCGGATGAGTCATTCCACAATGCAACTCGATTACCAAACCATCGAGGAAGAGATGGTGCAATTCGTGAGAGGACAAGTGGCCACTTCCCTGTGGACGATGGCAATGACACAGAGGCAGGGAACTCCAAATGAACAACAACAGTTGAATTGAAGGGGCAGAAGAGGAAACGAACAATAAAGGAATGGAATGGTTCTAAGAGCCACGAATAGACAGAGAGTAAAAGGGGAGAAAAGGAGAGTAGCCTAAGAAGCAATAAGCAAAACCTGGAAGCAAGAAAGCCAGAGTAAGAGCTCACTGTAATAGGTAGAAAAAAAGAAAACAACGAGAAGACGCTGAATGTGCAGAGAGTCTTTAGAGTTACTTGGAGGTCGAGTGGAAAAGCCAGAGAGCTCAATTGATAGTATCATATTGTTGTTGGAGTTGCTTGGAAGTTGAGCGACTCACAGAGGCATGAAAAAGGTCGGGAGAAGGAGCTTAGAGAAGCTAGAGTCAAGAGCCCGAGCGAGCACCAGAAGCGAGAGCTAAGAGCCAGAACCAAAGCTAGAGCCAAAGTTAGAGCCGATAGCCAAATCAAGAGCCAGAGCCAGAGCCAAGAGCCAGAGCTAGAAAGTCGAAGAGCTCCAAGAGCCAAGGGATAAGACGGTGTTATGAGCCCAATGTTCCTGTGTAAAACATTGGAGTTAAGTGTAGGCACTTGTAAAAGAACTATTTCCATAATCCCAAAGAGCCTAATTGAGTTGATTAGAGGTCAAGGAGATGTAGCCCAAGATATCATGGTGAACTCCATATTATACTGTTGTCTTATGTGTTTGTTTTTACTGTTGCTTTAACTACTGTTATATGCATTTATATATCAGTTTAAGTACCTTCCCATATCAGCACAAACAACAGATTTTTAAAGTAAATAATTAGCTGAAAACAAATACAAGCATACACCCATATTTACAAGAATTTCTGATTACCGCATTGGTTAATCATTAATACTTGGGAAAATTTAAAGCTTTGGAAGTACGAGAGGTTCTTGTAAGTTAGACAAGAAACCTAAGAGCACCATTTTTAGATCAGGTGGTATCAGAGCTTAAGATTGATTAACCCCACCTTCAAAGAGGGTTGTATCAGAATGCTTGATTGATAGTGCAAAGATTGCTTGTCTGAAAAGTGTTTGGACAGAAAAGGATTGATTGCCTCATCGATTGTACACTTGGTTGCAGACTGACTATTGTTTGAGTTTGCAGAGGTGAAGGGAAAGCTATTGATAGCTCAGTCAAGGAAGGACAAGAAGGAAGAAGAGTTGAAGGCATTCTTCTATCCCAAAGGACCTCAAAGCAACCCTTGAAGCACTAGAGGTTTGTTGCAAAAGGTTGTTGAATAAGCTCTTTATTAATCTTGTTTGGAGTTCTTTTGTTCATTGGTATAATGAAAACTTCTACAAGTGAGTTCTCAAATTCTTCTTGCTCTCGAAGTTCCTTTACTGGAGACATGAAGCAAGACTTGTCCACCATGATGGATATGGTGAGAGAAATGTATGAGGATGGAAGGAAAAGCAGCATACTTAGAGAGCAATTGAATTTCGTGGAGGAGGAGAAGCAGATTCTTTCTGAAAAATTGCAGGAAATGGAGAGGAAACTTCATATTGCAAGTATGAACCTAAAAAGGATGCGTGAGTTGGAGTCATAACTCTTTGTTGCAAATGAAGCCTTGGCCAAGTATTAGCTTGAAGAAGAGGTAAACCATTCCTGTTTGTCTTCAAATTATTCTAAGAATGCTTATATTGGTTCTTTTGAAAAACATACCAGAGGCATAGGTTCCAATCTAATGTCCAAGATGGGCTATGAAGGAAAAGGATTGGGCAAACATACACAAGTTATTATTGAGCAAACAATGGTTGAGAAAAGGCCTAAGTATTTGGGTCTTGGCTATGGACAGTCTTATGGAGAGAGTTCCAAAGCTGCCATGAAGGCCATTGAAACGGTTCAAAAAAGGAGTTTCATTGCAGGTCCTCTACTTCAGAAGTGTGAGGTTTGTGTTCAAGAGGAATGCAATAGCTCGGAACATCATTTGCATGATGCAGGTGTTCAGAAGCACATACTTGAACCAGAGAGTTGTCGAAACTTTGACAGCCTTGAATAAAGTGATGGTGTTCCAAAAGGAGCTACTTCTTCATTTGCTTCACCTCCTCATGAAGGCAATAAAGGTGAAAGAGACAGGTATAAATCTAGTTCTAAGCATCTTCCTTTTAATTTTGTAAAGCTTGGAAAAAGAATTGCATGTTCCTTTTGTGGTTTGGATAACCATTATGTTTCTAGATGTTGGAAGAGGATGGCCACATACATGAACCTTTTGAAGGAAAAGAAGCAAGCAGCCAAAGGTCCACGTGATAAGGCAAATCATGCTGTCAAAAGGATGAACATGTGTTGCACGTACTACTATAAGCAAGGGCATCTTCCTGAAAGGTGTTGGACTTTGAATCTAGCGCTACTTCCACCAAAGGTAAAGGAGAAGGTGGAAATAGAAAATGGCAGGGATCGAAATAAAGATTCCATGATTGATGTGGTTCAGGATGATTCACATATTGATGCTGATGTGAAAACAAAGGAGGGACCTTTGAAATGGATTGGTAAGAAATGGTTAGAATTCTTATCCAATTAAGGTTGCATGTCTAGTGATGCATCTATTTGTATTTCTTTATGGAATAAATGCAAGTTGCAGAATCTTACCAAAATGGTAAATAGAAAGAAGTTGAGTAGGAAACTCACTTTATTGCTGCAACAGTATGTTCATTTCAGCTTTGGAAGTACAGTGTACTTAAGCAAAAGTTGAAAGATGGAATGCATGCCTGAGCATGAGATGCATGTGATGCTGGCTTGGGAGAAGTTAACTTTGTTCCTAAAATGGAGATAAGGATGAAGTGTTTAATCTTTTGGAAAAGAGTCCTAATGGTCTTTTCCCTACATACTTGACTTGAAGGGTCATTTGTTGTAAAGGCATGTTTTATTGGCTTGTTATCTAGTCAATCATTTGTATGCAGATGTAAGACATCGAAGGGTTCACAAGATGTGAAATCTATTTCTTTGTTGAAGCAGGAGTTAGCCGATGCAGTTGTTGTCTGTATGCCTGTTGTTGTTAACAATTGTTGTTGGAAACTTTTCAAACAGGTACAAATGAAAGTTTTGTGGAGCAGATGTACTTCACATTTGTTTGAGCCACCTTGGTTCAAGGATCAAGGTCAAGAAGCTCAAACTACCTTCTGTAAACTTCACAGCAGAAGTTCTGCATGAAGTCAAGGAGGAAAACCGTTCTTCCCGAGATGACCAACCCATCCAAGAAGGGGAGTGGTTGAAGATTTTGGCTTAGAGGCACTATGCAAAGGCAAGTGTAGGGTGGCTGAAAGAAGAGGGTGTTTTAACTCTCATTTACTGCTTAGATCAGTATATTAGTCTTTTGGTGGACCAAAAGTTCTTTTAGTGGGAAGGCGTGATCCGAAATTGGATCCTTAAACTCTCTTAAAGCTACCCAAACTCTGTAAAAGCTCATACCGAAGTTTAAAATCTTATGGATGTCAAGGCCTATTAGAAATAACCTTTGAACAATGACAATTTGTAGCCAACACAGAGCAACGAGGACCTTCGGTCAAAGCGCATTGACTGGTGGCCCATGGGGAGTGCGCATTGCATAAAAATGGCAATTAGGAGGCTCAGACCAAAAAACGGTGGATTTTTTTGATGTGCTAATTGTGCATCGCTGGGAAAAACCCCTCAAGAAGGAAAGGCCTTGAGCACTCGGTTGCATGGGAAGTCGGGAAACTGTGGGGAAAGTGCTAAGGTGAAAGACAGGTCCCGCGCTCCAAAACTGGTGATATATATCAGAGGCACCCTTGGGCGGTAAGCGGATTTGGCTAAAATCGAGCGATTCCATTCAGCGCTAACGCATGTTCACCGGATGAGAGATTAAACCGCCTCCCATCACATGCTAATGGTCAAGTAAATTAACCATGCGAAATGATTGAATATCGTAGGATCTGGGGGCTCCAGATCTAATGGTGGAGATTGCACCTGATGGATGACTGGACCCGACGTAGAAATAGGCCACGACGCATAAAGATTTGAAGTCCGACGTGGACGATGTGTTGGCGGATGAGTCATTCCACAGTGCAACTAGATTACCAAACCATCAAGGAAGGGTTGGCGTAGTTCATGAGAGGACAAGTGGCCACTTCCCTATGGACAATGGCGATGATGCAGAGGCAGGTAACTCCAAACGAACAGTAACAAGTGAACCGAAGGGGTGGAAGAGGAAACGAACAATCGGGGAACAGAATGGTTCTAAGAGCCATGAACACATAGAGAGTAAAAGGGGAGAAAAGGAGAGTAGCATAAGAAGCAGTAAGAAAAACCTGGAAGCAAGAAAGCCAGAGTAAGAGCTCAGCATAATAGGCAGAAAAAAGGCAAACAACGAGAAGACGCTGAATGCGCAGAGAGTCTTTGGAGTTACTTGGAGGTCGAGTGGAAAATCCCGAGAGCTCAATTGACAGCAGCATATTGTTGTTGGAGTTGCTTGGAAGTCAAGCGACTCACAGAGGCATGAAAAAGGCTGGGAGAAGGAGCTTTGAGAAGCTAGAGCCAAGAGCCAGAGCGAGCACCAGAAGTGAGAGCTAAGAGCTAGGACCGAAGCTAGAGCCAAAGAGACAGAGCCAAAGTCAGAGCCAAGAGCCAAAGGAAGAGCCAGAGCTAGAGTCAGAGCCAAGAGCCAAAGAAAGAGCCAGAACTAGAGCCAAGAGACAGAGTTAGAAATCCAAAGAACTCCAAGAGCCAAGGGATAAGATGGTGTTCTGAGCCCAATGTTCCGATGTAAAACATTGGAGTTAAGTGTAGGCACTTGTAAAAGAACTATTTCCATAATCCCAGAGAGCCTAATCGAGTTGATTAGAGCTCAAGGAGATGTAGCCCAAGATATTAGGGTAAACTCCATATTATATTGTTGTCTTATGTGTTTGTTTTTACTTCTACTTTAACTACTGTTATATGCATTTATATATCAGTTTAAGTACCTTTCCATATCAGCATGAACAACATATTTTTAAAGTAAATAATCAGCTGAAAACAAATACGAGCATACACCCATATTTACAAGCATTTTTGATTTCCGCATTGGTTAATCATTAAGACATGAAAATTTAAAGCTTTGGAAGTGGGAGAGGTTCTTGTAAGTTAGACAAGAAACCTAAGAGCCCCATTTTCAAATCAACGAACGTCCCAGAACTTTCCAGAGTTGAAAATTTTCATTTTGAGATGTGAACCAAATCATTCATGGCTTGAGGATGGCTGTTTTTACCGATTTCAAAACTTCTCTCAGGATGATAGCCATCTCTATCACAGGCTTCATCAAAATTTTAAGCAAGCTGACTTGACAAGCCATCTTCATGCAACACACAAGATGATGACGAGTGGGAAGAGTCCTATGTGTCGAGAATATTTTCATCATGGACAATCTCATTTCCTTATGTCGATCGAGGAGATAAGTCATGGGATGAAGAAGCAAGATAACATGGAATATCTCCAATGCACATTGATGCACTGTGAATGATAGGACACACAACCAAGTGAGGTGTAGAGGAAGCTTCGATATGGATGTTTTCTTTGACTCATGCACATTCCAGATTTGAGGTAGAGTGTACATGAGATGACAGTAGATCATATGTTGTGCTTGTACGTTCATCACAACAAATGGAAGTGTGGGAGTGATGACAGCCCAATACTGGAGGTTGATGAAAAGAATTGATTGTGCATGATGTTTCATCAAGATTTGCAGATCGAGAATCAATCAATAATGGAGGCTCAATGTTTTACGAGGAATTGATTATGTCTTCACCATCCTACTCCTCCATTTGTATGATGAGACTGTCTTGCACATGACTGCAACTTAAGCAAGTAGCTTGAGGATCAAGAGAGTGCATGCATCTAGCTTGTGAATCAGATTGCTCAAGCGAGTCATGGCTTGTAGATGATGGAGGATGGTAGAGAAGTAGATTAGACTAAAAACTTGGGTTATGAATGGTGATGTCCTATTTTGGAATGGAGAGATGAGTTTTCTCCATATGATTTCTAAACCATTTTAGAATTTCCTTCGTTGGGGTGAGAGACAACTGAGCGGATGTGTTGGGAACATGCAGTACAGATTTCTCAGCTTTGCAACTGTTGCGAGGGGTTACCCACTATGCATTTTTATTAGATTTGTGGTTGCTATGATGGGGAACCCTCTTCTAGACATGAGGTTTCTCATGATCTACAAGATCCGAGGAAGAATGGAAATCAGGAAATTCACTGTTTCGGGAGACATGAACCAAGCGTTTCACCTCTTGGCTCATGAAGTCAAGGTCCACAAACTTCTCAAGAATTTTGTGACATAGGTGAAAGAAGTAGGTAGAAAAGTCCTCAACTGATTCACTAGGCTTCATTCTTAAGCGAGAGATTATTTCATAGACATCTTGGTGGTCAAACTCATCGAAGGCTTGATGGAGCTCCTTGAGGAAAGGGAGAAGGGAATGGATGGAAAAAGGTGGTGGGGTATGACACCACCAATTAGCATGAACTTCAAGGGTGACGAAGAAGAGTATGCAAACAAACTCATCACTTTCGATTTCATGAGATTCACGAAAATGAAGGAAATAAGAAATGTGCTCAGTGATAGACCTTCTGTGCTCACCATCAAACTTTAACAAGGACAAGTGATCGAGAAGTTCATCGGGGATTGATAACTGATTAAGGGAGAAATGAGAGAAACACCCTAGGAGCATGAATTGTGTCTTATTCATGGGTAAGAGATTCAACCGAAATGTATGGGTTCAACTTGTCATCTGACCCTCCTTCTAGCGCCAAAATGTTGATGGTGCTAGACCTGCCAACATCAGGGGACCTCCTTGGTATGAAGTCCCAACTAGACCTCACACCATTTGGTGTGGGAGTCCCATCCGGTATGATGGTACAGTTGCCATTATCTTAAAGATTTGCCTCAACTTTGGCTTGTCAGCATAGGAGAGTGGTTTACTTTGTCTTGTGAGAAGTGAGGTTCACGTGCTCGGTGATTGTAAGTGTCTCTTGTGTCAATGGTTCTTTCACTGTAGAGAGAGAGGGTGGGAGTGAGTCCCAAGTTGGTTGGGAGAAGTCCCAACTCTACTAGGAACACACAACACAACAGGACATGCGCAGATTCCAGTGGAACTGTCCACACAAATGCAACAATCACAACACACAAGGGAAGATAACATGTATAACACTCAACGAATTAGTTTATGTAAGTACACTAGTTGTTATATTAAGCTCCATGTGAAAGGTATATCTGATGTCCAAGAGAGTAGTCTACATGAGCGAGACAACATTAACAACATATACAACACATTTTCATTAACATATGTGTATTACAACAAATGAATTAGTTCAAGTGTTAAACACAGGTTCAAGGAACATGCATTACAAGTGTTAAATATTAGCCTTACAACAAATATAATACATGTGTGAAAATGTGTTGGCTTGTTAGCACGATTTTTAATTAAGAAAAAGTTCAAAGACACATCATTACACCATAAATCACTAACCCCATGTGAGGGGTGTTGGAGCCACTACTTACTCCTCAAAGAAAAAATAACAGACTCTCTTGGCTATGTCAGAGGAGCTGAGGTGAAAAAAGTCCTTTGCATGTACAAATGACGGGGTAGTTATAGCCAAGGGTGAAACTGACCCTTGTGGCTATTCAACTACCCTCATGACTGTTTGACTTCCACGAATTTTCGACATGAGTCTTTGTACAACAAGTGGGTCTCTTGGACTTCCATGTTACATTACATTGATTTGAAAATATGGCCCACAGTGGAGATGTGGACAACAAGGCTCATGACATGACTTGACATGATAGTGCTAGTACATTCATGTTGTTGTTGCAGTGCATGTCAAGTTGCAGTGCTGCTGGGTGATGGATGTCTTCATGGTGTGTCATAGCTTCAACTCTGCATAGCAAAGTGCGCAAAGTATTTGATGGTCGTTGGTTCGCTTGATGTTGCTTTGGCACGTTGCTCCTTTCTTGTAGAGCACATCTTGCATGTTTGCTCATCCATCCATCCATGAACACATCTTTGCATGATCATCTATTCACGAGCACATCTCTTGACATGAATCATTCATTCATCCGTTGGTGAACCTATCCTTCTGCACATGCTCTCTTCGTTCATCCATTCGTCGTCACACCATGTTTGTTGGTGTACTTGTACCTACAGTCACTCATGACGAGATGACATCAAATCCAAAAGCCTCCTAGTCTACCATGACACATGATCATTTCAGATGTAGGTGATCGGGAGAGGTGGCAAGGTTACGAGGTAGGATGATGGCTCTGGGCACTATTGATGAAAACTATGCAAGAGTCATTGGGTGATGAAGATGGGAAATCTAAGTTGACAGTGACTATCTATGATGTCTGGCTCATCTGAAAGGAAAAATTACGCAAATTTTTGGAGGGACAATCTGGGTTACAAGAAGGCAAGGCAGATAGAATCTGTGCATTTTTTAGAATGAGTGGGCAGCAAGGGCTTGAAAGCAAAATTTGCGCAATTTTCAGAGTAACAGGCTGGGCTGTATGGAGGATCAGCAAGCAGAAATTGCGTAGTTTTTTGGAGGCACTGGCACAAAGCATGGCAGCCAAAACTGCGCAATTCCTAGAGGGAAGTGGCAGCTAGCTGCTGGGTCACTAGCAGCAAAAACCACACAATTCCCAAGGGGAACAAGCAGTTAGCTGTTGGGAGCTTAGCAGCAGAAACTGTGCAATCCCTGGAGGGAACTGATAGTCTACTGTTGGGAGTTGTTGGCGAAGGAAACTGCACTGAGGCTAGGAGGCTAGCCTACTAATCATCTTTGTGCAATTTATGAGTTGAGCAGACTGTTGGACAGTAGAATGCCTGCTCATGAAAACTGTGCAATTTTTTATTTGAGCAGCCGATCGAATGTCAGGAGGACTGATTGGGAAAACTACGCAATTTTTTAAGGGAGATAGGGATAGGCACTTGGTGACTATCCGACCTGTCTACACCATTTTCTCAGTTAGTAGAGTGGGCAAGGTCAGTAACCTCTGTGCAATTTTTTAAGGGAGTCAGTCCCAGAGTGGCTGTCAAGTCTGAATCTCCGGGTGGCCAGCATGAAGGTTGATTGGATCGCTTACGAGAAGCACAACTTGAAAAGACTTGCTTGGTGCTTCTATGTTGTTCTAGGTGACAATTGATCAAGTTGATGGCGGGGTGACGGTTCGGCTCCTAGGGGAGTCTAGTCATCAAAACTTTAGCAAAATGACTAAGCGGCTATCATAGGGGAGTCTAGTCATCAAAACTTTAGCAAAATGACTAAGTGTGTGAATGAGTGAAAGATGCAAATGTGATCTTACAACACACACCCTCATGACTTGACGATGAGATGATTCGAACCCACCAGACACACATGTTCAACATGACTAACCAATGGTGTAAGCGATAAGTGCAACACTCGTGCTTGATCGTTGATCGACTGTGATGACGCTTGAGCAATAGTGAATGAGAATCCATGTACACATGACAAATGATTTCATAGTGAACATAAAATGTACACATGAAGTAAAGACCTTGAGCATGACCAGAACATGGTCATAATCAAGACATTGACATCAACATGCAAAATCTTCGGTGGAATGAACAAGAAAGGTGGGTGTGAAGGCTCACAGGAGCTCACAGAGTGAACCCGAGTGTATACAACCATCAAGTGAAACTCCCAAGGGAGGCTCCGAATTTGGGTGCAAGCCAAAATTTCGGAGGGTGGTTGTAGCCACTACAACATAATCACATTTCAAGATGTTCACAGATCACTCTGCATTAAAATATTTGGTAAACAAGTCTGTTTTAGGGGGAAATTATTGCAGGTGGCTATTACTATTTCAGTAATATGACTTTCAAGTTATTATTAAGACAGGAACACTAAATGTCGAACCTGATCATTTATTGAGGTTGGAGACAGGTGAAGAAACAAAAAATATAGAGGATAATCATCCTGATACACAATTATTTTTGACCAGAGTAGGAGATGAGCACTTCAATGATATTATTTAGTTCTTAAACATAGGAATGGCCCTTTCATAATACACTATGTAGTAGAAGAAAGAGTTGGTGGTTAAGGAAACAAAATTTTCATTGATAGCAAGGCATTTGTATAAATTGGGACCAGATGAAATACTACATAGGTATGTTCCTGTCACAAAAGATAGATAATTTTAACAAAGTCTCATAGTGGTGCAGTTGGTGGACATTATGTAGGGAAATCCATTGCAAATTTTTTTTTTAGAGTAGGACTATGGTGACCTACATTACACAAAGATGCAAAGGAATACCATTGAGCTTTTTTTTAACAGCATCTTTCAGAAAAAAATCACACAAGAGATATTCTTATTGACGCGTTTCAAACCAGCCAGCGTGGTTCATCTCTAGGATAAGATGAGGAACCAGATCCATGCAATGTAATAAATAGATGTAGAGAGTTGCTAACCAGTCATTAACGAGTAACAACTAGTTTGACTAAGGGAAAAGATTAGTAAAGGTTTTGACCAAAAAAGGGTTAAGGGAAATAAATTAAATAATTTAAAATAATATTATAAAACAAGAAGTTATAATCAAATAATTAATTTTTATAACCTATTATAACGCTATTAATGAATATTATTATATATAATATTAAAATTAATGGTGTAATCCCATTTCAGTCCCCAAATATTAACTAATAAAATTAAATTAAAAGAGTCATTAAATAAATAAAAGGTGGATAACAATATTATAAAAATATAAATAATATTAAAAAGTAATAATAATATTGTTTAGGGAATATCAAATATTAAAATGGTTAGTAATATTACTAAATAGAAATAAAATTGAGATACTATAAATTAAGGAATTGATTTAAAAAAATTAATTAATTTAAAAAAAAATTAAAATTTAGGAAGAAAGCGCAGGAATCCAGCATCTTTTGATACTCCGAACATCATCTCTATTTAAATTAACAAGACTCTTTTCAATTTCTAAGGCCTCCCTAAATTTATGATGATGAAAATGGTTGATTCTCGCAATGACCTTAGCCTCTTCGATGCAGATGTGATGATTCGTTCTGCATGCTCTGCCAAAGCAGAGGAGTGAGACCTTCCATGCTTGATGTTGGTAGCATGTTCACAAATCCTTTGGTTAATAAATCGACCGATCTCCCCAATATAAGGAGTTCCACAAGAACAGGGAATGTTGTAAACACCCTTCCCATCCTTAGGGTTAACGGGGTCCTTAGCAGAATGAAGAGAACACTGAATAGTGTTAAGGGGTCTAAAATAAGAATGAATCTTATGCCATTTCAAGATCCTAGTGATTTTATTTGTGATCCCTTGAATAAAAGGAAGATGAACCCTAGAAGACCAATCCTAGGGATCAATCTTACTCTTAGGATCTTTTTCAGCATATATAAAAGCCCTAAGACCTTGAGACCTACTATAACCATTTTTATTAAAAACTTTAAGGAGGTGGTTTTTCTCATCTTCAAGGTGATTTTCGTCAAAAACCTGCAATGCCCGAGTGGATAAGGTGTTGAGAATGCCTAGATTTCGAGCAAGAAAATGATGGAAACTAGCATGGAGATATTGCTCTGTGTGAGTTTTCTTCCAAAAAGATTGATGAGAAAAAGAATCGACATCCTTCTTCGAGATAAGGACATCAAGAAAAGGCAGGCTACCATCAAATTCGAATTCTATGGTGAACTTTATGTAACTTGATTGACTATTAAGATGATGGTAAAATAGCTCCAACTCCTCTTTACCATGAGACCAGGCGACACAAGTGTCATCCATAAACCTTTTCCAAAGTTTGGGTTAGTAAAGAGCAGAAGAGAAGGCTTTGGATTCAGAATCCTCCATGAAGAGATTGGCCACAACTGGGGAAAGGGGAGAACCCATAGCCACACCGTAGTTTTTCTCATAGAATTCACCCTCTAAACTAAAGAAAGTAGAGGTGAGACAAATTTTAACTAAAAAAGCAGTATCTGCCAAAGAACATGAAGACCTTCAAGAAGTGATGAAATGCCACTAGTGCCACAATTAACATTGCAAGATTTTGACAAAGGGGATATTGATTTTGTGGGACCACTCAATCCACTATGGAAAAATACTAGTGTGAGGTATATAGTCATTGCAACCGATTATCTAACTAGGTGGGCCAAAGCACAACCTGTGAAGGATTCTAGTGTAGAAACTGCTGCGAAGTTCATATTTAGGTATATTTTGTCTAGATTTGGGTGTCCAAAGATATTGATGAGTGATCAAGGGTCATATTTATTAAATCAAACCATTGAAGAATTAACTGAGGAATTTCAAATTTACCACCAGAAGAGCACTCCTTATCATCCTCAGGAAAATGGAACAGTGAAAGCATTCAATAATATTATGGAGAATGCACTCACAAAATTATGCAATGTGAACAAAAATGACTGGGATCTAGGTATTCCAGTATTTTTTTGGGAATATATGACAACATGTAAGAAACTAACAGGAAAAATACCTTTTAGGTTGGTATATGGACAAGAAGCAATCATGCCTATGGAATACATTGTGCCAAGTTTAAGAATTGCAGACTTCACAAACATGTGAGACTTCGGTATAATGGAGGAAAGGATGGCACAATTACTTTCTCTGGAAGAAGAAATGTTTCTAATAGGGTTTCATCAATGAGTACAAAAGACAAGTGAGAAAGCTTGCCATGACATGCACATCAAGAAAAATACATTATGGGAAGGAGATCTTGTACTTTTGTATGATGAAAATTCGTGAAGTTCCCAATAAAATTTAAAACACATTGGTTAGGATCGTATATCATCAAGGACATCTCTGATGGTGGTGAAATTAAGCTCACAAAGATAAATGGCCAGCTGATTCTGGGATGAGTGAATGGTAGCAGATTGAAGGTATATATGGATGACTATGTCCTTGGAGCTTCGCACTAAAGGATGAAAGGAGAAGAGTCTTAGTGCCACATACAGTTGAAAGTGGGCACTGGACTATAAACTACTCTATAGAAGGAAACTTCACCAAAAGAAGATTACTGAGCAATATTCATGAGTATGTCGAAGTCCGAAGGAACCATGATGAAAGAAGGATTGTTGCACCATAAGGGAAGGTTCATTGAACTTCACTAGAAATATGAACTTTGGAAGGAAAAGGTTGTCATTGAAAGAAACTTTCCATTAAAAGGCATGGGAGAAACACATTTATGAAGCACAACTAGCCATATCTACCACCATATCTTCATTGAATGAGAAATATCTAAGCTAATCATAGTGTTCAAAATTAAAATTTTCTATAAAATCCATGTCCCACTCCACATTTTACACTTTTCTATCTGGAGAATTCAGTATTGAGAATTTGTGACCAAGTGTAAGACAAGTGTGTTGTTGTATGTCTGAGAGAAGTTTTGAAGAGGTTTTTAGAGTTTTCTCAGAGAAAGGACTAGCAGGCATCATGGAAGCATAGACTGGTAAAACCACAATGTTAAGTGTACTTGTGGCCCCAATGTGCACAAGGTCGCCATGAAAAAAAGTAATCACGGAAGAACAACCACAAAGAAGAAAAGAAAAGAGATGAGCTAAAACATCTGGATTTGAGATAAGGACATCTGTGATAAAGAAGGTAGCAAAAGAGTAGTGGAAAAAGACCAAGCAGGATAAGGTACCTACGCAGAAAGTGAAGAAACTAGTTGTTGGGAACGGTTCCCCCAAGGACAGTTTTGGGGCTAAAAGCCCATGTTTTAGGACAATTTTGTAATAATGTTGTAAAGTCTCCACATTTTGTGGTCGCAGAGCGCAAAGGTGTCAAGAGACATAAAGGGTTGTCCGCCCTTATTTTGTAAAGTGTAACGTCAGTTGTAAAGATCCACCCATGGTCCACAGACCATGGGATTGTATAAAAAGGAGCTAAGAAAGTAAGCTCTAAGTAGTTGTAGGTAGATAACAAAGAATGAAGTAAGAAGTTAGGTAGTGGAGTCTAAGTGTTGTTGGGTCTTAGAATAGGTAGAGGCTCTACAGCTGAGTGCACAGAGGCCTAGGGTGGAAGTCCACAACTGAGTGCATGGACCCCTGTAGCTGTGTGCGCAGGGTGGATAGAGTCTGTATTAACTTAAATATATCAATAAAGAGAAGTATTCTGCAAATTCTGTGTATTTATTGTTGTTACTGCATCTAATTATATTGCGTTTTGGGGTTAATTTACAATGTTTATGTGATGCATGAATATATGTGATAATATTGGTTAATTGAACGCAAGTAAGAATATCATTTACGCGACACTAACTGTGATTGATTAGTAAGATAAATAGAACACTTAAGATAACTTGGGAACCTATACGATATGTTGTCATAGCTATGCAAAAGTACCTGGATCACAGGTTAAGGCTGCATGAAGATCAATCGTACACCCTCACAGAGGTTTTGAAGGGTGGAATAAAGGGGTGGACTGACAGAGCCCTAAAGCTTAGTGACCTACATGAAAGTAGGAACAGAGGGTATAAACTAACATGACGACCATCTTAGGGTGCGGAAACTTGGTTCCAGCATCCCCCTATACTACTTCAGGTGAAACTTTGGTCTGCGTTCTGTGGGCTGATGTCGAGAGGGCCAGTAGTGTAGGGATTTGTCTTGCTAACTAATGATGAACCTAGGTCAGACCCCAAAAAATCCAACAAATGGTTCTGTTGCCAAGACTAGAATCTACATGAGAGATGTATGATGTAGTATCACTAGAATCCAACTAAGAAAGAGGTCGAAGACTGGTTGGATAGGAAGATCCACGAATTTGCAGTACACGAGAACAAAAATCAATGACTAACAAAGGAACAATGACTGGATAGGTACCTATATACATAAATCCACAAGATCTTTTTCTATTCCTTTCCAGTTGACTTATACGAGTGGATTGTGAAGCTAGCAGATAGGCAAGGAAGGTGGAGACTTGACAATCCTATTGTCTGGACCCTGCAGTTAGTGCAAAGACTAGAAGCCTCTAATGATAAGATCACCCGCGTTGTCTATCATTGGATTGATCATGTCATAGGAGGATTCATGACTGAATTCGCGGTCGATACCTCAGTTAGTTACAACGAGGTGAAGTAGCACTTTTTCAAAGGTCGGCGAGGTAAGTACTTGGAGTCTTTAAATAACCGGATTAAGATGTTATTGTGAAAAAAATGGGTTATGTAGCTACCTTGATGTTCGAAGCTAAGCGAAGTGGAAAGACTTACAAAAATGAAGAAAGAAAGGGCCCTGAATATAGCCCACTGATTCCACCGCTATTGGGTGATGATGAGGGAGTAGTATAGGATTCTCTACGAAGTGCAATTCAGTTAATAAGATAGGGATTCCCACGATTTCCACCTTCATCCACACCACCTCCAAATTCACCACCGTCACCTTATACTTTGCTCACACCACCACCACCTCCACCGCAGTTCAACATGGCGAATTCAATAAAGCTTCCTTTGTTTAAGGACTTGGGAAATGAGGACCATGACCAGTTTTCGTTTGTCGTGAAAGCTGTATAGGAAGCTCAGGGTGTCACAGATGATCACATGAAGAAGGCAACATTGGTTAGTGCTTTGCAGGATTGCGTGCTAACTTGGCACATCAAGTACTATAATGATAACCCAAATGCTCGGTTGACAGAGATCCAGACTGCGCTGAGCAAAGAGTTCAATAGGCCTAAATCCGAGGCATAGTCGATTGTGGGATTCAAGGAAATCGTGATGAAACCAGGTGAGACACCTTGGGAATTGGATCAAAGATTGAAGTGTAAAATATGCGAAGCCAATATGAACTTAACAGATCGACAGCACCGTGAATGGTTCATGGCTTCGCTCCTACCTCACCTAAGGGTTGCACTGTCACAACAGAAGATTACAACTCAGGTGGAGGCCTTGGAGATTTCCATAAGACTACATGAAACACTGATGCAAGATCTGAATTTAGGGGTTCAACATATCAATGCAAAGTTGCAAAATCTGCCTCAAAAGGCAAAGTTTGAAGCAGGATGAAACAATTGAACCAGAGGTGCATGAAGAAATATGGTGCCTGAAATGTAAAGGTTAGGGGCATGACAAAGGCCACTGCTTGGTTTTTGCGAACTACATTGCAGGAGGAGGACCGATGCCTTTAAGGCCAGAAGCCTAGGAAGGACTGAGCACAGGGCCTGCGTTATGGTGTGCTATATGTCAGATAGCATGGAAACATACAACTGATAATTTCCATTTGCTGCAAAAGTTTGTACAAACACTGCAACAACTATTTTGCAACTTCTAGAGGTTGGTAGGGCATGATGAGTGCAATTGCCAAAGTTATGAATTAATGATGGACAAAACACCTGCCTATAGAGTCCAAGTAGAAATGCGGCCCCCTGACCAAAGCACCGGAATGATGCAAACAGGCTTTTAGGGGTGCGAACGAGGCTGAGGCAGAGGAGGACCTGGCAGAGGTCGGGGACAACTAATCTGTTACAATTGTGGAGGAACAGGAAACTATGCCCGTGAATGCACTAACCCAACGTGTCTATCGTGCAAATATCATACTTAGTTTGATCATGAGACAAAAGACTACTCTACACTGATAGTGAGGATACACGATAAAGGGGTGTTGCCATCATAGCCGACTCAAGACCTGTAGATGATGAGGGATGAGCCTTGCGAAGAGGATCTGAATGTGAATATAGTGCTTCGAAGTGGAATTGCAATGGGTAATGATAAGGGGGGAAAACCCAAAGACAACACATGGGTTTGCAAAGCTCTGATGAAGGAGGCTGAATTTGATTTGGAGCATGCATGCAAAATGTTCATGGAAGCAAAGAAGAGCTTCGTTAAGGCCTCTACCTTAGGGAGCGGGGATAAGCCTAATCATGAAATGGACCATTTTATGCTTTATCCTTTCTAGAGACCTACATGAAGCTGTTTCATGATAGCAAGGCTATGAAGGGGTTACATGAGCTTATAAATAGATGCGCCATAAACAGTCCATGTGAATCACACATTGTGCGGAAGATTGGTAAGCATAAAGAAAGGAAAGGATGATAGATGATACTGACAACGCAAATAGGAGAATGTGAAATGGATTAGGTTATTTTGGATATGGGGTCAAATGCGAACGTTTTACCAAAGTAGACTTGGGAGCGAATGGGGAGACCCACGCTACATTGGTCTCCAATTTAGTTAAGGATGGCCAACCACTAGCTGATCATCCCCATGGGATGGCTGCAAGGAGTAATTGTAGATATTGAAGTCGTGAGCACATTGGCTAACTTTGAAGTGATAGAAATTGTGGATGGCCAACTAGCAGATGATCATCCCCATGGGATGGCTGCAAGGAGAAATTGTAGATATTTAAGGTGCGAGCACATTGGCTGACTTTGAAGTGATTGAAATTGTGGATGACAGTAACCGCTACCTTGCACTCCTTGGCATTAATTTGGATACTGACATGAATGGGGTAATCAACCTAAAGAAGAAAAAGATGATATTTGAAAAGAAATCACTTCATGTAATAGTTCCCTTAGATCTTTCTCAAGGATATCACTACATTGAACCAGTCCGCAATTAGGAAAATGATAACGATTTGGACTGCATATATAAGATAACAACATGAGACCAAGATTGGGTGAATCCGACAACAGATGAACAAATTACATGGGATTGCGAGAGTTCTTGTACCTCAGACTCTGATGAAGAATTAGAGCACTGGAAAAATCAACTACATGAAGTAACCAAGCTAAGTTGTAACATGATGACCTGGTATCTGCACTGTGTATCATCAGAGATAAGAAATCTGCCCACTTATGATGGATTGAATGATGTAGATGAATATTTGGATGCATTTGAGAGGGAAGTACCATAGAAGTAGCACCTCCATGCTTTGGACTAGGCACTGCACTGATTTTAGTCTTCTTGGATTGGAAGAAGGAGTTTCATGTACATGTAGATGCATCATGTATAGCACTACGAGCCGCACTGACACAGGCTAGTGGATAAGAATTGGACCATCCTATAGCATTCACAAGAAGGAGGTTATACAAGGTTGAGCAGAACTATTCCACCACTGAGCGCAAAGGGTTAGCCATGGTATACACGCTCAAGAAGTTTAGAAATTGTTTGTTGGGTGGACATTTTAAGATGTATACGAATCATTCTATGTTGAAATACCTGGTCAATAAGCTTGTGTTGGGGGGGAGAATTTGTAGGTGGTTGGTATTATTTCAGGAATATGATTTTGAAATTATTGTGAAGCTTGGATGAATGAACGTGGGACAAGACCATCTATCGCATATCGAAACAGGGGAAGAGCCCACTAATTTGGAGGAGGGATTGCCTGATGCGCAACTATTTGAAGTGTGCATCACGGATGGTAACTTTGAAGACATCATACACTTCATAACAACAAGAACTGCCCTAGAAGGCTACACCATCCAACAGAAAAATGAGTTAGTGGTGTGCGTGACAGACATTTCTGTCATTGCTAGACATCTATACAAAATGGGATCTGATGAAGTATTACAAAAATATGTACCAGAGTTTTAAAGGAGAAATATCCTCATGGAGGCTCATGGGGGTGCCGTAGGAGGGCATTATGCACGAAGGGAAACCGTGCAGAAGATTTTACGTGTAGGGTCGTGGTGGCCAACCCTCAATCAGGGTTCAAAAGCTTACTGCAAGACGTGTGATGTGTGCCAAAGGAATGGGAGGAAATCGCGGAGAGATGAGCTACCTCTGAACCCATAGATGATGCTACAACATTTTGAGAAATGGGTGATAGATTTTGTGGGACCTATTCAACCCCAAGGAAAGAAGACAGGAGCGTGGTACATTATCACCACGACTGAGTATTTGACTCAATGGGAGGACGCACAGCCTGTGAAGGATTGCATAGGTATGACTGCTGCGAAGTTCCTCTTTGAGTATGTACTAACACAATTTGGGTGTCCAAATATTTTGATAAGTGATTGTGGTACGCACTTTCTTAACAAAACGATTAGTGTGATAATGGAGGAATTTCAGGTATATCACCAGAAAAGCATGCCTTATCACCCATAGGATAATGGGACAATGGAAGCATTCAATAAGGTGTTGGAGAACTCACTGACCAAGCTTTGCAACTCTCAACGAAGTGATTGAGACCTGCAAATATCCGATGTACTATGGGCCTATCGAACGACATGCAAAAAGTTGACTGGATAGACACCCTTTAGGCTTGTATATGGTGTTGAAGCAGTGATGCCCATGGAATACATTGTGCCTAGTCTATGCATAGTGGCACTCACAAGTATGACAAATCACAGAGCCCTAGAAGAGAGGTTCATGCAACTTGCTAAGCTTGAGGAAGAGAGATTTCTAACTGGATTTCACTAATAGGTCCAAAAGTAGTGCAAAAAAGCATGGCATGATCGGCATATTAAGCTATGCACCTTTAAGATAAATGATATGGTTTTTCTATATGACAACAAGTTTGATAAATTTCCAGGGAAATTTAGAGTGCACTAGTTAGGGCCCTATGTCATTAAGGAGATTATCAATGATGGAGTAGTTCAGTTGGTTAAATTGAATGGAGATTCGTTCCCAGGAAAGGTGAATGGCAGTCGATTGAAGCCATACACCGGTGATCTAGTCATGTGACTATATGAGGGTAGCATAGTCTTAGCATTCTAGGCAGCTGAAAGGAGGCATGGGACTTTAAACTACACTACCCAGTTTGGGGAACTACAAAATTGGAGGATTATGCAGAATGAGGAAATGTCATAGGGTTCGCGACAATGTGAAGAGACCTGCACTACCCAGGGAGAAATCACGCAGGTTAGCTGGAAAGTGACTGTTAAAGTCACTGTTCATTATTTTACGATAAGAATGTGACCAAATGGAGCTTGCGACCAGCATCTAAGACAAACTTTATGGGTAAGATCCTTGGAAATATATCACTAATCCAACATTAATGAACTGAATGTGGGGGGAAAGGTCAAATTTGAACTTGAAAGTGCATATAAATTACAGGTGGCTACCTGGTGAAAAACACTTGGTATTTTGAGAATTGAGTTGTTGAGCTCTCAGGCACACATTAACTATGAAAAATTTGAAGCTTTGCTAGCAAGTTCAATATTTGAGACATTTCCAAAGGAGACACAGGAGTTGTTTCATAGCATCATGTCGATGCCCACAGAAGCTATGAGCACTCAAGCAGTGACAGTCGAGGGGGATGTGCCAAAAGTTCTTAGGGAAGCAGAGGGAGCTTCTCCAGAGGTTACAGAGGTATTAGCTGAAGTTCCTAAATTACCACAGACAACTAAACCGAAGCTGACCCCAACCAAGGAGAGTGCGAAGGATAAGAATGGAAAACATGTTGTGATTGGTGTGCACGTCGCTTAGACAAAACCCACAGGACAAGCCCACCGCATAGGAAAAGGGAAAAACCATTAACCTAGAGCTAGAGGAGGAAGAAATTGAGGAAGAAATTGAGGAAGAAATTGAGTACTTGGGGGTAGAAGTGGAGGAAGTTGAAGTAAAGGGTTTTAACCCTCTCTCTAAGTTGCCTGAGTACGTCCCTCCATGCAAGGGAAAGAAAAAGGTGCCAAAGGACATTGACGAGAGTAAGGTCACCTTGTACACCCCTCTGCAACTGGACAAGATTATCTTTGAAGGACCATGCTTGGAGGACGTTCCTCTGTTAAAACTGGAAGATTGGGACTTAGCTAACCATGATAAGTCTCACACTTGGCGACAGAGCAACTAATGTGCCGCGTTTTTGACACAACCACCGGGATGACTGCATTGTAACCACGGAAGTGGCTTAGGGGAGTAGACAAGGTAGGACTGCTCAACCTGCTATGGGTGCCGCACTACAATCACACCTCCATTATAGGATTGGTCATCAAGCAGCTGCTATGCTTGGTGCATGATGGGTGTCTGTGGCTGGAGGAGTTGATACCCATCACCGACAGATTGATCCATAGGATCATGCAACTGCCCTACATAGGGGAAAATCCGGCCATGATGTTTGGCGGAAAAGGTGGTGAGCTGGCTCTCATAGAGGCCATGAAGGAGAAATTAAAGCTTGTTAAGAAGCTGTGAGGCTATGCCATCTCGAGTATATGTGACCCTGCAGTCAAGGTGGCCACGTAGATTTTGACAGGAAAGGTTATGAGGAAGTGTCGTGCAGATGAAGTGTTGGCATCAGTCGTTGCTCTTATAGCCCAATGCGTCAAAGGAGTTTAGTTTAATTGTGCGCATTATCTATGCGGTGAGTTCCTTGCAAACTTTCACAAGGCACAAGAGCTCAGCAAGACCTTCCACTATGCGTGGTTCTTGTTGTCTATTGTGCTAGTAGCCTAAGAGCTGCCGGAAGATAGTCAATTCCCTTTGGTTATGTTGGATCTGCTAGAAGCAGTGAAGTACGCTTTGCTGTGGGCAACCAAGAATTCTCAAAACATCAAGGATAGTAAGATCTTCTAGATCTTTATGAAAATGAACATCTGCATGGCTATAAATCGCAAACTGCAATTGTCGCCTACTGTGTTTACCCAACTACAGGAGTACATGGACTTCAAGGTAGACTTTCACCGCTTATCGATCAGGGCATAGAAGGACCCTGAGTGGACATGGTATGACTTGCCTTACCTGGCAATGAATGATGCAATTGATGCAGTACTTGATCATTGGTTGGCAGAGTGGTGCACTACCTTAGACTTGGTGGTGGGGTCGAGCAAGTTTTCCGTGTAGTGCAAAAAGGAGGAGGCTAAGCTCAAGATGTTGTAGCTGGCTGAGAAAATGAAGAAGGAGAACGCTGACAAGGCCCAGGCGGAGCATGATGCCATGCAGCAGATAGAAAAGCAGACATGTAAATAGAGTGTGGCTCTAAAAAATGTGTGAGGTCACATTTGCCTGAAACAGAGGAAGAAATGGACGAGCAAACAGAGCTGCATGGCACAGACCCATAGACAATGTCAGACCACATAAAACATCCAAGGGAACAAGAAAAAGTGGGGTCAAGGAAGAAATCCAAGGCTAGTAACGCGTCGCTGGACCCAATCACCCTCACAGAAGGAGATTTGCATGACATTGGAGACACAGTAAGAGATGTCATCGCGGAGGCACTATAATAGCTCAAGCAACAGTAGGAGCTACTATTGGGAGCCATCCAGATGGGTCTATAGGAGTTGTAGACCCATGCATCACAGGATGGCATGGTGTCCACTAGCCTCACTATCGGTACTTTAGAAGCTTTCAAGATGCTGCGTGCGAAGGTATCCCAAGTAATAGTGTTGCCAGATGGAGCATTGACCACAAAAAATGAAGCTGGCAGGTCCACTGTCAGTGCCCTCAAGGGAGTGATGTTGAACTTCACAGCACTCCCTGGCAAGGTGCTCCACCTATTACAGGATGGAATAATCATGGAGCTAAGGGCCCATGAACACCACAATTTGTAGGTGATCCCTGAGCAACATATTAATAATGAACAGATGGCCCTATAGAGAGAGACTGCCCTCACTTCCATGGTTGACCTTACTAACAAAAATATGTGCATGATTAAGGCCATGACGAAAGCTTACCGAATGGTCCCCAAATTGGCAATTCCTAAGGAGGCGAAGGTAGATGAACAAGTCTACAAGATTGCTACAGGGATGCGCAAAGCTCGCACACAGTTGGCTAAGGTTTAGCTGGAGCCAAACCTACAGATTGCAAATTTATAGTTGAAGGCCTAGCCTTCAAATCCACCATAAGTAAAGGAGCAGCATGCAAACACTGTTATAGAGGCAATAACGGTGGTAGACAGTGCAGTAGCAAACTACAAACAACTTTTTGAACAATCATTCGAGGTCTTGACGAGCCTGTAAGAGGATCCTAATGTATAGTGGCTGGAGACAGAGGTGTGGGAACTGCAGTAGCACTACAACGAAGTAAAAGGTATAGCATGCATCGTCGCTCTCATGTAGAGACTGACGAAGCTACAAGAGGCCAAAACATTGAAAGAACATGTAGATGCACCGTAACACAAAGAGGCAGTGTTAGGGCGTGCTTGAACCCCTGGTTGGATGAGGTTTATTCGGTCATGACCTATATTGAAGGAAAGCTTGCTAATATGCAAGAAATTTAGCAGAAGCTTCATGTTGACAATTCAGGATTAGCGACAGAGCAGTTAGTTGAAGAAGTGAAGGAGGCGGCCGCACAGTGCATTGCCGAGGTTGTTTTTATTCAAGTTGAGCTAGGAGGTCTTTGTGCTGAGATCTCCACGCCCGTAGAGTGACTCAAGGGTGAGTCACCATGTTTGTGTTGGGGGCCTATTGGGAATGCATTCCCCTAAGGATAGTTTTTGGGCTTAAAGCTCATGTTTTGGGACAATTTTGTAATAAAGTTGTAAAGTCTCCGCATTTTGTGGTCGTGGAGCGTGAAGGTGTCAAGAGTCATAAATGGTTGTCCATCCTTATATTTTAAGTGTAAAGTCGACTGTAAAGATCCACCCATGGTCCACAGACGATGGGATTGTATAAAAAGGAGCTAAGTAAGTAAGCTCTAAGTAAGAAGTTAGGCAGTGGAGTCTAAGTGTTCTCAAGTCTTAGCGTAGGTAGAGGCTCTACAGCTGAGTGTGTAGAGGCCTAGGGTAGAAGTCCACAGTTGAGTGTGTGGACCCCTATAGCTGTCTGCATAGGGCAAATAGAGTCTGTATTAACTTAAAGATATCAATAAAGAGAAGTATTTTGCAAATTCTGTGTATTTATTTCTTGTTACTGCATTTGATTATATTGTGTTTTTGGGTTAATTTACAATGTTTATGTGATGCGTGAATATATGTGATAATATTGGTTAATTGAACGCAGGTAATAATATCAGTTTACGTGGTGATAACTATGATTGATTAGTAAGATAAATAGAACACTTAAGATAACTTGGGAACCTATACAGTGTGCTATCATAGCTGCGCGGAAGTACCTAGATGATGGGCTAAGGTTGCACGAAGATCAATCATACACCCTCACGGAGGTTCTAAAGGGTGGAAAAAAGGGGTAGACTGATAGAGCCCTAAATCTCAGTGACCTATGCGAAAGTAGGAACAAAGGGTATAAACCAACATCACGACTATCTTTGGGTGTGGAATTTGGCTCTAGCATCCCCCCATACTGCTTTGGGTGAGACTTCATTCCATGCTCCTTGGGATAATGCCGAAAGGCCCAGTAGTGTAGGGATTTGTTTGGCTAACTAACACTGACCCTGGGTCAGGCCCCACAAAGCCAACACTAGTGCAGTAGAAAGAACTAGAGCAAATCCATGACAATGAGGAGGAAGTTGAGATGGACAAGAGGGAGACAAAGGGCGTAAAAAATCCCTTTATGTTGCCATCATATATGTCACCAAGGCAACCATATGCCAAACCGATTAAATATACCAAAGACATGAAATTCAACACTTTCACACCAGTGCTACCTCAAAAAGTGTCATTAGAAGGCAAATTGCTGGGAAAAATTCTGCAATTGAAGATGGAGGATTGGGACTTCAATGACTGGAGTAAGTATCCATAGTTCGAACCAAGAAAGTACCTATAACAGGTCTATTATCTAGAGAGAAGAGTTACAAGGTTGGAGCCACACCAGTGGGCTCAGGGATTGCAAATATCAATCTTGATGAACATGTTAAATGTGCCAGACTTTGGTAGAAGCACATCTAACACAACCTATCTTTGACAGTTACTGGTATTAGTGCATGATAGATGCCTTTGGCTAGGGAAGAGGATCCCAATTGATGAAATCTTGATAAGAATGATTATTATATTTCCCTAGCAAGGAAAGGACCTCACTGAAGAGTTCATTGGAAAAAACCAAGACAAGGAAGTGGCAAAAACCATGAAGGACAAGTATGGGCTAATCAAAAAGTAGCGAGGCTATGATATTAAATCCATTATGGACTGAGGGTTGCAATTTTATGCACACATCTTAGCGAGAAATATAATGAGGAAGTGTAGAGCAAATGAAGTCCCTGCATTCATGGTTTCGTCACCCTCACAGTGCAACAACAGGGCTCAGTACAACTAGGTCAGATATTTATGAAGGGAATTTTTGGGGGGCTATCAGGAAGCATAGGAAAGGGGTCAAAAATGGTTGATCTTAATCATCATGCTGTTAGCATGGAAGGAGCTAGAGTATTCACAATTTCCTCCATTCGAAGCAGATGTATGTGAAGCCATGTAGTATACCTCACTCTGGCATATCAAGGAGTCAGCGTGTCCACAAGAGAACAAGATCTTGTTTGTACTATTGGACATGTGACGCAGTGGAAATAGTGGTTCAATATAATCCCATAGTTGGATCTATAAAACCTACAATCACTCCGCCAAACACCCTTTTCTTTATACTTGACTATTTTCCTTTTAAGAGGATTTCTCTGTGTAAATGGCATTTGGTGATATGACAAGTAAATACACTGGGGTGATGCTATGTGGGTGACATGGACCCGATAGCATTAAAACTTCCCTCCCATAATAATCTAAAGTTCGTATTCTCTATCCGACTATGTTTTGCACTGATACTTAGTGTATTTTGGGTTTTCCACTCACAGAACCAAACCAACGGAATGAACTCACCAATCGAACCTTTAACACAATTTTTCTATGATAAAATATGAAAAACATAGGCTAGCATCAATATCATCCAATTACAGAGAGAAAAATAAGAATTTGAGACATCCACGGGTTGTTTATATTAATGTGCACGCAACACTGATTTATTCACAATAAACACATAACAGAGTCTCGGCCTTAGGCCAGATTACACAGATAAATACCTCTGTCTCAAAAATGTAAATCCACTCACTATCTCTCTACTCTCACTCTCCCTCGCTCATTACATTTTCCTTCCTTTTATCCATCGATAAACACTCTAACCATATCTAACAACAAAATATCTATTTTTGATAGATCTAGCAGCAAATCTCTAACTCCTAGCTCTATGCTAACAATCTCTATCTCTGAATCTAAAATAAGATAGTCTCTAACTTATTACAATAATGAATTATAACTAATTTCTTGAGAGATCTAACCCTCTCAGTAAAACTGGATTTTTACCAATCAGGTCAAGGAATTTCAACTTGTTTAGCCACAACATGTGAACAAACTTTCACATTGTTGGCTATGTCCAGATGCTCCTGCATCAACATGGACTTGCACCTGGTGGTGAACCAGAGTCCCAGGCTGTCATAAGGTATATAGAAAATTTTAAGGCAGATTTTCACAGGGTAATGTAAAGGCTTGGAAGGATCCAATGGAGACATGGAACCCTCTGCCATATTTGGTCACTAGAGATGACCTTCTCGGCACAATACAACACTAGTCAATAGAGTGGATGACTCCAAACATAGAAGACATCAAAGCGGAGAAGGACACTACACTGAGTGTAGGTCCAAGTGGAAGGGACAAAGGAAAAGGTGCTGAAGAGACAAAGCCAAAGGGATGGAGCACGCCAAAAACAATAATAACTAGAGGAAGTAAGCACAAAAACTTGCATTACAGTTCCAGAAGTAAAGGTCCACAAAGAGGAATCACCAGTAGAGAAGGTCATGAAGCTTGGCCTCACAATAAGGGATTCAAAGAATAAGTTGGAAGAGATGAAGTTCAAGTATGAAGTGAAGATTACTAAGATTCAAATGAGGCTGCATCTAGTCACTCCACCAGAAGTACGTGAGCAAAGGGAAACAAATCTAAAAAATGCACTAAAATGCATCTTTGACACAATGGCGTATTGTGGTAAACTATTAGATGAAACTGTGAGTATTTGGACCTCACTGCAGGAGGATCCAAACATTCAAAGGATTGAAGAGGAGCTCCAGATGAAGTAGAAGAAGTTGGAAGAACTCTGGGAAGCTGGGAAGACCTTACCATCCTCATAGAGGCTCGCTAGAATTATTGAAGGATGGGCTCTTCAAAAGCAGATTGAAGACATTCAGAGGAAGGAACAAATTTTGACAGAGAGGACTCAATCGTGGCATGATGAGGCCCTCCAAATTTAAGAGGTATTAGACAATGTGCTCAAGGAGATATGACAGAGGGAGAAAGAAGTGATTCAGAAGGTTATCAGACCAACACAAAGTCACTACTCGAAGAAGTGTGTCGAGAGGAGAAGCAGGTAGAAAGAATACTTCAGCAATATAATGATGCCTACATGAGCATCACAACAGAGATTTAGGGCACAAAAGTTGAGTGACTCAAGAAGAGTCACATGTGAGTGTTGGGGGCTTGTTGGGTGCAACCCAACTTGGCCAGATTTTGGAATGAAATCAAAGTTTTGTGGAAGCACACAGTGAAAAGGATGTTGCAAAGTATGAATTGAACCACGTAGTAGAGAAGTGGAGCATGACAAAGACTGTGCATCAAAGGAATCACACAACATCAGGGATTCTTCGAAAATATCGTTTTATTTTTTAAAAGCATTACAACATTGTAAATTTGCTGGTTTTGGGACATAACCCTTTATATTTCGAAAGCCATGGTATCGGGTCCATGGTAATGTAACGATGTAAATCCCTCATGTAATAGTATATATAGGGATGAATAATAAGAAGAGATGCAATCCTATGATGATGTATATGAACATATCTATTTTTATGTGATACTTTTATTATCTGTACTTTGGAGAAAAGGGGAGGCCCCACAGTTGTGTGTGTGGAGCCCTAGGTCTATAGCTGAGTGCGTAGACTATCTGCAGCTTTGTGCACAAACACCCTACAATTCTGTGCGCAAGGAATAATTTTTTGTGGTATCGAATTCCAAATTATAAGCAATAGTTATTGTGGACTTAGTCCCACATTGGGATGAACCATGGTAAAATCTGTTTCTCAGTGTTCATTTGCTTATTATCTGCACTTTATTTCAGTACTATACAGTTTATGAATGTTTATGTTATGCTTAAATGATGAATTTAACTCCATGAAGTAAAGAAAAAGTGTGAATTTGTATATTAATGTGAAGTTGGTATAAGAATTAAAGCATAAAAAGGAAATACATGGGTTCCCTAGCACAATATCCCTCAGGCTGCAGAAACCTGGTTCTACAACCTCCCATAATCATTTTGGGTGAGACTGCGATCTACTTGCAGGTCATTTCTGAGAGGGCTAGTGGTTGAGGGTTTTCTTGCTGTACCACACACTTTGAACCTAGGTCCAGTCCACCTAAGCCAACACCAATCATGTTACAAAAGAATCTAGTGAGGGGGCTAAAGCCTAGAAAAAGGGAACCAAAGACAAGGCACCCCAAACAACTCCATCTCCTCCTAAGCCTCCAAATCCTACTCCTCTATGCGCTTTGTGTGATGTTATTTGTCATGCCACTAATAATTGGCCTAAGATCCCTCATATCAAGAATGCAATGTCTGATACCTTTTCTGACTCTAACATTCCTAAGATCCATATCACCTTACTTGAGTTAGATAAGAATAACATATCCTTATGCAAGAATCACCCTTGTGCTTTGTGTGATAGTTATGGTCATTATTCCCATCATTTTCCCTATCTCAAATATTTTCACCATACACTTCAAGTGCTTAGAAAGTTAGATGTTGTTCGTAGTGATTCCACTTCCCCTCTACCCGCAAGTTCTGGACCCATTGTTATTCCATAACAGAAGGTTCCGCAACCCACCATTGTGATTCCCCCTCCCGATGTCGAGATGATGGATAGTTCCAACCCTATTTTACCTAGCATCATCCATGGGATTGATCTATTGGGACTCTCTTAACATTTCCTATTGTGATTCTGTTAAACCTTCTTCGATGAACACTTTGATCTCAACATCGGTAGATATCACATCTACTAGTCATTTGTCTCCCCTTGTTGACGATGCGCATGTGGACCTTGTCTCTCATGAAGATGCCGCAAGTAGCTCATCTTCATCATGTGGTCTCTCTTCCTCCCATCCCCCCATATTCCATTCTAATGAAGACATCATGGAAACCATGACCACCCATGATTTTCCTTGGTATGATATGCACCATCGTGCATACTTCCTTCCGCAGCAAGCCCATGATTTTGAACCACAAACACCTTGTGGTCATTACATTTCAACTCAATTTTTGGGTAAGGGTTTATCCATTTCTTAGAGTCTGTGAGAAGAAATTCTCCCTAAACCTCCTAGTGCATATGGTAGTGGCGACTCTACTACCATTATTCTTCCCCATTTAGACAAACCTTTAGAATCTCATATCACTTCATATCACTCTAGGGATGATCCACTTAATCATTCCTACATATTACATCAACAATCCAATCCATTAGACATTATTGTTGTTCAACCATAGTGTTGTCTAGGTGAGCATGATTTCATTACATCTTAAGCCACTCTTTGGTATAGGGACACCAAGTATGCGAACCCAAAAATTCAGTCCATTTGATTCATATATGCAATGCCAAGTAAGATTGGTAATCCACCATTTCCTTCCTAATATTGCACCCATCTTACATTCTTCCCATAGGAAGACATTTGTAAAATAAACAAATGGTGAACCACATCATCAAACTGTGTTTAGAGTCCATTATTCTAAATACATCTGGCATGTCCATAACTTGCTACAACCATACATCCAACACTGGGGGTGAAATATTCCCCTACATCTACTCATAATCCTTTGAAGGACCTTGTGCCAGTATGACCAGATGCTTGAATAATTTATTTGAGAACTTGGAATATAATGGCACTCCACACACTCCTCCTATTGGGGGCATCATTCTCACCATTGCATACTAGATTAGTGCCCCCATCACATATGCTATGGGGAAATATCTCCTGCTTGGGGACATGATAGAACCTCTAGCCACCTTCTCACTTGATTAACATAAGTCTTGACCTAGACCTCAATGATCTAAGTATGGTCGATTATCCTTTCATTCCTTAGATAATTTTTCCTACTGACCTCTCCTATGAGCCATCCACAAATGACATATCGTAGATGCTTGATACCATATTCTCAAATATTCTATTATGTGTGATACCACACTTACCACCGAGTCCCCATGTTTGATTTCATGCTCGGGGATGATCCTAGACATTCGCTAGTATTTCATTCATGTATTTCTTTCTTCCCTTGATTCTTCACCAACAACCATCCTTCCAAGAAGCGTTAAGGCCATTTTTAAACAAGTAAGGCCACCTACCTGAAAGTTGGAGACCTGAATTCTAACAATTGGTTTTTCCGCTATGATCTCCTTAAGATTTAGGGCCTTCTCCTCCTCTCCAAATTATCCACCAACTCACTATGCAGGGGCTAGAAGCCCTTTTATAGGAAAAAACCCATTTTTTTTGTCACCCTTTGGGGCCAAAATGTAGCTCAGTTTAATGAACCATCAACACCATTAGAAATCTCTCATTGAATTTTATAATGGGTCTCCCTTTGTTTTTGTTAATTTGACACTTCACCGAGAAGCCACATTTTCCACAACATATCACTTTATTGCTTACTAAAATTTAATTTCTACATATGAGCCACCTGTACTCTAGTACCACTTTACCTTTACATTTTTTAACTCAGGTGTCGATTTTCATCATGAGGAACCATTTTTACTCATGTTTTTATGGTCCACTTCGGACCTCTCACCTATGGCAGCATCATTAAGTCACCCTTGTTCATTACATCAAAGACGAGTCACCCTTGCATTTATGGAGTATATTTCAAGTCCCCTTGAGTTCAGTTACAGTGTCACATACATATTAATGTCATATCCATCCCATTTTGCTCATATTTGGCCTCTAGCTATACTAATCCCTCTTTAAAAAAATCTTTGTTTGAGAAATTGAGCATCCCCTCTAGAATCGAGTCAGTCACTGCTAGGTCAACCATGAATATCATGCTCTGACAAGGGAAGTCATTAGTTCACATCTCATCTTGTATCTTTCTATCATCATCCCTGGTATCAGTCTACCAGTCACATTAGTATGGCCCTTGTGCCTTTGTTGAGTAATCCTCATTGCCTTAACTCTGGCATCCTCTCTTTTGTCAACTTCAACACATTTATTCCAGGAGAGTGGTCTAGAGGACAGTGTACCTTCATTATAGCTTTCATCATTGTTTAGTACCTCAAATAAAGAAAAGGGAATCAACATTTCCCTTTGACTTGGTTTTTTCTCACGTTCTTAATTCCAGCTCATTATCACACAATTAAGAATCATAAAATTGATGGTCCGGTGATCTAGCAGATTGTACCAGTATATCCTGGGTGTGTGTGAGATGTTCTAGAACTCATGAGGGGTTTTCCCTTCAGGTGGCCCCCACATGCCCGATTGCCAAAAAATCATGATCCAGCCTCAGATGCAGTTCCACAAATTTCATGGGCTTGGTTTCCGCCGCTTAGGGTGCCCACAACATGCATGTCTCATTCAAATGATTCCTTTAGATCTTCATAGCCCTTTCCTATGTATCATGTCTTCTTTGGTTGTGATCCTCCCCTCCCCATGTCAGCTTGAGGGGCATTATGTCTCATGTACTCACATCAGCAAATCTTATTGTATTCAATCGCCTTTGTTTTATAGGAACATTATGTATATGAGATTCATTGTATTATTGTATCACTTTTTGGCCCATCAATGCCAGCACATCATGTTTCATGTATCGTTTAATTTGTAACTCAGTCCCACATTGTTGGGCTCACCATTATTATTTGTAATCAGTTATCTTAGTGGGTATGGGTATCCCTCCCCCACCTCATTTGTGATCGTGTACTCCAAAATAAAAGGAGACTTATATTAACTTAGTAGGTCTCTCCCCATCCATTCCTTTGTCCTTCCTTTCATCGCTTCAACTATATCTCTTTCTCTCTCTCTCTCCGACTCCCCTTTTGTGTCTCGTGGAAGTGTAATCTACAACATGCTCCTCTATATGCATATTGGAAGAAACCCCAATATGCTTCTCTATAAAATGTTGATATCACACTATTTTCATTTGCCGATATTCAATATGGCTTGGACCTGTCGATTCCCAATATTGTGGGACCTCTGATATTGCAATCACTGATATGCGAGGACCTTCAATATGCTCTTCTTTCCTTCCTTTCAAAGGTGAAAAAACCCTCAACTTCAATAGGCCATATCTTCTTATCTAGAAGTCCATTTTTGGATTTCCACATACCGTTAGAAATATTATTCCAAGAACTATTCAATGGAGGCGGTCTAATTTAGAATTTGAGTCCTTCTATGGCTTGGAAGATGACTACAAATGTTTCTTCTCTTTTGAACTTTGGGAAACTAAAAACACATTTTATAGTAGGTGACAACAATGGCTCCAACTGGGGACAGTACCTTGCTAGCAAGGTGTTGAGAATCTGCAGACCAGTAGCCTTCACCATTGAGCATAAGGTCAAAAATATAATGAATATATAAAACCAGAAAATATCAGTGGAACTTTATTTGCAGGGAGTCCTTTCCTCATCAAACTGAAATACAAAAATATAAATTCTAACAACTAGAAATTAAATGCTCATCTAGTGATATTTGTTGGCTTGTATGGGCCTGACCCAAGTTCAGAGGTGATTTGGCAAAGCAAATCCCGGTACTACTGGCCCTTTCGCCAATAGTCCATGGAGCGCGGACTGAGGTCTCACCTAAAGTAGTATGGGAGGGTGCTAGAACTAGGTTTTCGCACCCTTGGGATGTCTGATGGGCTTCTAGAGGTTCGTGGTCTGACTCGCTGCTACGCACACTTGTGATCCCTTCGCGACCTGCGGTGCGGCTTATGCACAGCCCTACTCAAGGTGTGACCCATATAATACCCAAGATCCTTGCTAATTAACTGATTACTTAACATGTGTGTGTAAGAATTATGGTTATTACATCATATTTAGTAATCATAACAATGCGCGCAATACATAAACGAATACAAACATAAAGAAGATAATGCACAACACATACACAGGAATAGGAATCAAATTCTCTTTTATTAATCTTCAATCTTGCTTACAAACTCAACACCACCCTACGCACTCAAATGTAGGGGTCCGTGCACTTCGCTGTGAACTCTACTAGGCCTTTTCACACTCAGCTGCAGAGCCTCTTCCTACTACTACAACCCAAGACCCTTAGAATTATACTCTAATATTGAACCATTCCTTTGCTACTCTCTCTATCATACACTATCTTTACAACTTTGAGCCTCAATCTATTTATACAATCCCATGGTCTACGGCCCATGGGTAGGCCGACATGACTTTACATTACATTAGGGTGGACAACCCTATGACTTAACCTCTACTTTGTGCTCCACACTCACAATTCGCGGAGTCTTACAAAGTCCTTGACAAAAACTTGGGTGTTGAGCCCCAAAACCTATTGTGGGGGGATTCCATGCCCAAAAATCCCCCAAAAAAATCATTGTGACTCATCCCGAGTCACTCTGTTGGTGCGTTGATCTTGGCACGGAGCCCCTCCAACTAATCCTATGTTGCGTGTAGGTTCGCATCACACTATTTTGCAGTCTGCTAGATCTGCTCCACTCTTTCGGCCGAAGTCTCGCTGTCAAGGAAAAATACCTGTCTTAAGGCATGCAGCGCCTTCATCTGTGTGAGCTTTCCTTCGATGTCCATAGTGATGAGGAAGGTCTCATCAATCCAAGGCTGGACGCGCGCTTTAAGGACTGCCTCTTTCTATCACATGGCATCCACCTGTTCTTTCAATGCCTTTGCATGCTATAGGTTCACAAGCCATTGGGTCAGGAAAATTATCTGTGTTGTTCCACACACACTGCCATACTGCATTTGAAGCTCCCATGCCTTCATTTCCAGGTGCTGTATGTTGGGGTCCTCCTGTAATGAAGTGAGGACTGCAAACGACTCTTCCAACATAGCGGTGCAGTTTTGTATTGCCTGGTTTATTTCCTCCAGCCCTTTTTGAATAGTGCCAGTGCACTATTCCCTAACTTTCGGGGGCGTAGAGGACTGCGCCTTTAATCGCAGCTCTAAAATCTAAAGGTTGATGTCCATTTGTACCTTATTTGCTTCCTCCTTTGCCTCGCGCAATCCACTGGCTAATTTGTGGATTCGCTCCACTACAGGTAGATCTGCCAGGACGGCCAATGTCGGGATGTTTCGACAAGAATTGTCTACCGCTTGCTCCAATCCTTGAGTCCGCGTGACTAGTTCATCATGCTGCCGGTTGAGCTATCCCATATTGATCCTTTGTTCACTCAATACTTGTAGTGTGCGGCCTTCTCTGGCGTGGAGATCGGCTGTGACCCCATCCTGTAACTGGTACATGGTTTCTTGCAGTAAGGGTAGCCAAGTTTAAGCCCAATCGCTTAATCCTACCCACCAAAACTCGGTCAACTTCGTTAGCTGCTACTAACGTGCCTTGAGGGAGCACAAAAGTGTTGGTCATTCGGGCACACAGTATCTGTTCCTCCTCTGATGTACCTGCTACAACATACAGGACCATCATTCCTGTTTGTTGGGGTTGCACATGTAGTTCCTGTAACTAAGCTCTTAGCACCCCAAACACAATGTTCTACTCTATCACCAGCTCTTGGAGTGCGCCCTTAGTGACATGGAACCATTTCTCTGATGTCAAAAAGATCACCTTCTGTAAGCGTGATTGGGTCGATAGACATCTTTGAGGCTTTAACCTTCTTTCTAGGGACTATTTTCTCAGGGACGCACGATCGTTTCAACTGTTGCAAGGTGGTTTTTGGGTCCCCGTGCTCTTCGGCCAGGTCTATGTTCTCATCCCCCTGCCCTGTGGACTTACCATGGCCCTCCTTGGCCTCTTCTATTAGTGTTGTTGTTGTTTCTGCTGCCTGCACTGCTGTTGCAGCATCAACCAGCTTCTGCTATGTGGCTACCTCTACTGTTGCTTTTTCCTGGCACCTTTTTTTGGCCAACTATGCGATGCGCAGCTTAGTGTCCTTCTTCCTTTATTGAGCTATGGCTCTTTCCATTCCTGCCAAGTCCAGGGCACACCACTCTGAAGGCCATGTTTCCAACACCGTGAAGATGGCATCGTCAGTAGCAATGAACAGGAGCTTCATCCATCCCTTTGCCAGATATTTTTGTGCCCAGATATAAATGTTGTGCATGTCTGCTTTAAACTCTGCAAAGCTTTGCAAAGTGGCATACATTGTGGGAGACAACTGTGGTCTTCTATTGATCCACATCTAGATGCTTGCCTCCATCAGCACCCAAAAAACCTTAGTTCCATGAATCCACGTTGCGTCCTTAGTTGCCAAGAGCGAAGTGTACTTCACAGCCTCAGGTAGGTCCTGGTCAATGTTCGGGAACTAGCTATCTTCCGGTAGTTCGCCCGCTACCAATAAGATGGATAAGAGAAACCACGTGTAGTGGAAGGTCTTACCCTACTCTTGGGCCTCCTTGCAATGTGTTAAAAACTCCTCACAGAGGAACTCAACTCAGTTGAACTGGACACCCTCTGCGTGCTGTTCTTCCAACACAATGACCGACACTAGTACCTCGTCTCCTTAACATTTTTCTCATCACCTTCCTAACCAGTAGTTGGGTGGTGATGCACACCCCTTTTTTTTTAATGCTACTAATTGCATAGCCTCTCTTCTTTTTTTCCATTGATACTTCTTCTTCATGGCCTTTGTGAGCGCCAAATCTCCACTTTCTCCAACTATCTCCAAGGGGTCCTGTCCCTTTCAATGAAGCTGGGAAATCCTATGGATAAGCTCTACCATGACGAGAATATGCTCCTCCAGCCACAAGTACCCATCGTGCACCAGGAAAAGCAGCTGCCTGATGACAAATATTGTGATCAGTGCATGGTGAAAGTGCAGAATCCATAGTAGGTGGAGTAGCTTGGCTTTCTCCACATTGCACAACCATTTTTGCAGCTCTAACGCTATAATTGACCCCTCCTTGGTTTGTTTAATGAGGTTCTTAGTCTCCAAATGTGGGAACTTTTCACTTTCCACGAGGTCCCAGTCTTCAAATTTCATCGTGGGCATGCGGCCCAGGACTGAGCCTTCAAATAGAATTCCATTTGGGAGGAGCGGGGTTTGAAGCGCACTCTTAGTGGCATCCAAATCCTTGGGTACTTTAGCTTTCCCCTTCTGCGAAGGAACGTACTTGGGCAATTTTGCTACAATGCACAGCAACTAGATGTCTTCTTCCATTTCTTCATCCACCTCTATTTCATCTATAAGAGTCTAGAGATCCTCCTCCTCATCATCTGTCTTAAGGTCGACAGCCTTTCCCTTTTCTTCCATGGAAAGTTTAACAAATCGCGGATTTCACAGGGACATGTGGACTGGTCCCGCTGCCTGTTTGTCCTTCTTGGGCCTCGGCATCCGAGGTGATTTTGAAATTTCCAGCGCATTCCCCACCTGCATTGTAGGGCTCCACGTGACTTCCTCAGCAGTACTCTCTACAAAACTGACACCTCTCCTAGTAGTTGTCATCTTGTTTGAACTGTTTGTGGTGGTTCACGAACTTGGGGGCTGAAATACCTCTGGGCGCTCAACACTCTGTGCTCTTCATAACAGCTCAAATCTCAACCGAACAAGTGTTGTCTCATGGCTAGCCTTGGGAGTTCTATAGTGTCTTTTGAATATGAATTTGACCATTCCCCCCACTTCTGAGTCATTAATGCATTCATGGCAGCAGATCGTCCTAAATCTAGCTCTTAATTTGTGTCTTAATTGCCTGTCGCCCACTTCCTTTTGCCTTAAATTGGACATCTCATCATGAACAATGATGCCAATGATTACTTCCCAGTTTACCCACGCAGCAGTGCAGCCCCCCGTGCCTGGGTGCAAACCTTGTACCATGTTAATTCTATGCACACCTCCTTCACTGTGAAGTTCCCAAACAGACTCATTTAGAGTCTCGTGCTCTCTTTCAACTATCTGGAGCACTGAGAATATGCTCCCTACAGCTTCTTGACAGTTGAATGGCTTCCTAAATCCGTCTATGGTCATCATCGCGTAGCTCTGTGATTTTGTCGTCCTAGTCTTCACGCACTGTCATAACTGTAGGAGCTATTACGTGTGGATTCCTTTTGGTATCCCACACAGTAGAAATTTCAATTTCTACTTTGTTTTTCACCTTTGAAATTGTCTTCGCACATGGTCCTATAGGCCCATCGAACCACTAGCACGTGTAGGTCCCAATTAGTTCGGTTCGCTTAGCGAACCTTGTTTGGTACTCTGCACACCCTATCGAATGCCTCATCATAGAGATTTAGTAGCATGCATCGCCTTTCCCACTGTTGTGGTTTTTTCTGATTCTCTAGGCTGTATGCTTGTGTGGACTGTACAATATATGCTTGTACCCATCGGGAGAGGTGGGCGTGCAAGTTCTTCCACCCCAACTGAGTGGCTTTCATTCAAAGTTGGGGTTTTCCAAAATGTAGGTGCATCATCCTTCTACATCCGCACTAGTCTTCAAAAGTTCCATGATGCGTACCCCACCATCGTGCGAGTGTTGCGCGCAGTGCCCACTTCAGTGCATTGAACCGATGTTGTTCTGGTACAACACTTTCAAATTTGTTTAGAAATTCATCCACCACTGAAAATCCATCATATGTTGGCAACTCCCTTGCCTCTTTTGTTTTGCTATGCAATGACCTGATCATCATGTTGCTGTTCAGTGTTGTTACTTCATGCATCCGATTCAGCCATCGCTCTATCTCTTCATCTGAATCCAAAGTGCAGGAGCTTTCACGCTCCCATGAAATCCTTCCATCTACAATTAGATTCACCCAATCCTCTCCCTGTGTAGTTATCTTGTAGATACTGTTGAGATCATCATCACTATCATCGTTGCGTACCGGTTCAATGTATCGCGCTCCTTCGGCTGGGTCTAGTGGTACTACTACGCATAGTGACTTTTTCTCAAAGATCATTTTGCGCTTCTTCAGATTTATGACTCTGTTCATATCGGTAGCACAATTTATTCCTAGTAGCACGGGATAAGGATTGCTATCATCGACAATCTCTATCACTTCAAAATTTTCCTGTGCGCTCACGCCTTCAATATCAACTGTCACCCCTTGCAATCTTCCCATGGGAAAAATCTTCTGTTGGTTCACCATTCGTAACTGAATGGGGACCACTGTAATGTGGTTCTACCCATGCGTTCCCATGTTTATTTTGGTATTACATTCACATCCAAACCTAGATCCAAGATTACCTGATCCATTTGGTACTCACCTATTTGCGCAGTCAACCTCATCTCCCTTCCTATCCACAATGCATGATTTACAAGTTTTTAGACCACGCGCAGTTCTACCAACCCCGTGCACCTGGTGATAAGTTCCTGTAGCTTTTTGACTACCTTGTTGTCGTGCAACAGTTTCATGCATGTCTCCAGAAACGTAGTGAGCATTGAAGGATCCATCCCTGGTTCTAGTTGATCCTTACTACCTGAAGTGGAGGCCTCTGTGAAGCTCCTCTTAGGTTCTCCTTTGTGTGTTCTAAGTCAAAATTGGGTTCCTTTGTAGGAGCCTTGCGAACCCATGCGCTATCTTCTGGTTGCTTTCCTTTATCATCTCCCATGGCCATACCACTTCTGAGCCTCATGTTTACATTTGGGTCTTCTTCACGTGGTTCATACCTCATCATTTGTAAATTCTGGGTTGGAGGGGGCTAGAGTACCCCCTTTCCGTGTATATTCACTATCAGCAAAGGGAAATCTTCTACCTCATGATCTTTCTGATTATAGTACCAACATGTTATCCTAGTCGGATTCATACAATCGTGGGGATAATGCCTTGGCCCTCCGCAATTGTAACAAATTATCTGTCTGCGACCCCTTCCTAGTCCCATTCCACCTTGAACTTGACCGCGCCCTTGAAACCTAGTGCGTGCCATCCCTACTTTTAGGTTGAAGGCTTGCATTTTGGTCTGCACCTTGTAGGCAGGAGTCTGATCCATCATTAGTTCATAACTTTGGTAGGTGCGTTCGTCATGGCCTACTGACATGCAGAAATTACAAAATAATTGTTGGGATGTCTGCGTGTATTTCTGCAACAAATCACAATTATCCATGGTATGTTTACCTTGTATCTAGTGGATCACACACCATAATATAGACACCATGCTCGGTCCCACCTGTGCCTTCGGTCTTAATGGCATTGGCCCTCCCCCTGCCAAGTAGTTTGTGAACACTAGACAGTGGTCCTTGTCATGCCCTTAGCCTATGCATTTTATGCACCATACTTCCTCACGCACCTCCAACCAAGTTGCCTTGTCCTATTTCAAACTTTGCATCTCTAGGCATAGATTCTACAGTTGCACATGGATTTGTTGGACTCCCAACCCAGGGTCTTGTATAGGGCTCTCATGCAACCTCATTGCCATTTCCAATGCTTCGGCCTGGGTGGAAAGCTTTTGCTGTGACAACGTCATCCTTAAGTGTGGCGTAAGTGAGGCCACAAACCACGTGCGATGCTACAAATCTGTTAACGTCATATTGGCTTTGCCAATCGTACTCTTCAGCCTTTGGTCTAGATCCCAAGGGGTCTCGCCTGGGAACATCGCAATCTCCTTAAACCTGATGATTGATTGCATCTCTGATTTTGGCCTGTTGAATTCCCTGTTCAGCGTGGTCTCGATCTCTGCAATTCTTGCATTCAGGTGGTCATTAGAATGTTTGATATACCACATTAATGCGCAATCCTGCAGCGCACTCACCAGCATAGCCTTTTTGAAATTATCATCCATGACACCCTGTGCTTCCCATATCACTCTTACCATGAACTAGAATTGGTCCGGATCTTCATTTCCTACTCCTTTGAGCACTGACAGTTTGATCGCACCCACCATACTGAACTCTGGTGGTGGCGGAGGTGGAGTGGGCAGAGATGGAGGTGACGAGGGTGAAACGAGTGGTGGTGTGGGTGGGGGTGGTAAACGTGGAACCCTTTGTCTTATCAAACTGACCGCACTTCTTGAATAAACTTTCGTGAGCTCCTCCTTGCTTTCCCACGAGGGTGAAATTAAGGGACTGTTTTCCAACTCCTCGTTACTTTTGCTTCTATAGATCTTTTCACTTCATGTACTCCCAAACATTAATTTATTTGCATAACCTGTTTTTCACACAATAACATCTTAGTCCAAGTGTTCAAAGATTTAATGTACTTACATCGTGGTCCCTTTAGAAAATGTCACTCTCCCTCACTGTAGGTAACATTCGTGTGTACCGCAAACTCAGTGATAAATCCTCCTATTATTTGGTCGAGCCAGTGGTCCACATCTCACACTACCTTCTCTTATGAGGCTTCTAGTTTGCGCACTAGTTCCAGAGTTCACACTATTGGTTTTCGAGCCTACACCTTCCCTAGCTATCTGCTAACTTTGATATCCACTCATATAGCTCAGACGAAAAATATGCAAAGAAAATTTTGTGGATTTTAGTGTACAAGTAGCAATCCAACCATTGTTCCTTAGATGCTCACGGATTTCTATTTTCCTGTGCCACGAACTCGTGAATCTTCTTGTCCAACCACTCTTCAATTTCTTTCTTTGTAGGATTCCAGTGGCACGACATCAGACATCCTTTATGCAAATCCCAGTCCTAGAAACGGAACCATTTGTTGGCTTGTATGGGCCTGACTGAGGCTCAGAGGTGATTTAGTCAAGCAAATCCCGGTACTACTGGCCATTTCGGCAACAGTCGACAGAGTACAAACTGAGGTCTCACCCGAAGTAGTATGGGAGGGTGCTAGAACCAGGTTTCCGCACCCTTGGGATATCTGATGGGCTTTTCGAGGTCCACGGTCTGACCTGTTGCTATGTGCACTTGTGATCCCTTTGCGACTTGCGATGCAGCTTCTGTGCAAGCCTACTCGGGGTGTGACCCGTATAATACCCAAGATCCTTGCTAATTAACCAATTACTTAACTTGCATGTGTAAGAATTATGGTTATTACAACATATTCAACAATCATAACAGTGCGTGCAATACATAAATGAATAAAAACATCAAGAAGATAATTCACAACACATACACAGGAATAGGAATCAACTTCTCTTTTATTAACCTTCAATCTTGCTTACAAACTCAACACTGCCCTGCACACACAGCTGTAGGGGTCCACACACTTAGCTGTAGACTCTACTAGGCCTTTGCACACTCAGCTGCAAAGCCTCTTCCTACTACTACAACCCAAGACCCTTAGAATTCTACTCTAAGTTTGAACCATTACTTCACTACTCTCTCTATTGTTTGCTATCTTTACAACTTAGAGCCTCGCTCTATTTATAAAATCCCATGGTCATCGAACCATGGGTAGGTCGACATGACTTTACATTAAATTAGGGTGGAAAACCCTATGAATTAACCTCTACTTCGCACTCTGCACCCACAATTCGTCGAGTCTTACAAAATCCTTGACCAAAATTTGGGCTTTGAGCCCCAAAACCTGCTATGGGGGGATTCCATGCCCAATAAGATTATTTATATAAAACTCCTAATTATGTATAGGGAATCTATTCACCTAAGTGAGGTCAACCCTCCAATGATGCCAAGTTAGCATTTGGGTGTTGGACCTAATGCCTCCATGCTGCTAAAATTTTAAAATTAAAACAAGCATGCCTCATGAAAAATATTTAAGCAAAAAGCTTGATGCATACTCCAGAAACAACCTCTACTCTTGACCAAAGAATGTTGTCATGTAGTCACCTAAAAGGTCATAGAACTAACGTGAAAGAATTGAAACTACCTCATATTCTTGAAATGTCTGCAGACCAACATACTCTTGGTTAGGGAAACCACAAATATTGTTCAGCTCTTCAACTTTAGGTTTTTCAAAAAAAAAATTGCTGGGCTTTTGCTACATATTTGTCAATGGGCCAACCCTCTTGGGAAGCTGCAATAGAATCTTCATTTTCTTAATTATAAGAGTCATAAACTGGAGAATCTACTAAGATTACTAATAGGAATATTTCTGCAACAAGAAACCACAAACATTGCTTGGTCCTTCAACTTTGGGCTCTTCTTGAAAATTTTGTTGTTGGAAGCCTTCTCCACACTTGCTTGTAAGTAGATCCCTTTGACCATTTGTAACAGTCCCATCCTCCTCTTAATCATATGAATCATATATAGGAGAATCTTCATCAACTTTATTACTCGCTTCTTGAACTTGTTCTCCATTTGAAGGATGTAAATCATGAAGTGGAGCCTCTTTGTTAACCTCCTAATGGGCCTCGCCTTTTTGTGAATATTCCCATAACTAAGGTTGTTGTGTTTCTGCATCGCTCAACTACCATTGGAATCATATGAATCATAAGAAATAAAATCATAGAATTGGGAAGAGTAAAACCATTGAGGGTTTGTCTGTAGCTCGATGTTGTCTCCTTCTTCATTTTCTTGATCACTGGGCGATGCTTAATGCAAGTAGATATATTCTTGGAATGGAGTCTCACGAACATATTCAACAGGATCATTAACCTCAAAAATGTTTTCATCATTGAAATATGCACATCAGTCTTCAAATAGATCATGCGGTAGATATAATATTTTGCAATAATGATTTAATGCTATGTGAAATCTCTTTAAGGAAGATATGTTTCCATGAGGTATTGTTCTCTACCAAACTCTAGCCTCCTCATCTAATGAATACATGAAAAAATTCATTTGTACATATTCAAGAAAAATACCCTTTTGTTCCATGCATTCGTGAAAGTCCTTGAGGTTCTAGTTCGACCTCCTATCTATGTTTCCCATGAGTCTATGAAAATAGGTATTCCATTCATGAAATGAAGGGACATGATTGGGATAACTAGCAATAGCAGAAAAATCAAGTGGGGAAAATTTGTTGGCCAAGAATGCATGAATAGCCATTTTGAAACCCCCTTTAGGTGAGTGATCTCAAGTTTATATCTAGGGGAAGTTTTCTGTTGTTTAACATCAGAGTGAGTATGAGGCTGCTTGAAAGCCAAAATGATCAAATAAATATATAGATAGTGGAGTTGCCAGAATGTTTACCATAAGATTGAAATAGTAGAGTAGCTAGGGTGTTTATAATGAAATTTAGACAGTGGAGTTGCCAAGGTGAGAGATATTCAACCCATACTTCCCTTGATCACTTGACAGAGGGAATGTAAAAGTTTGTTGTACCCAGGAAATAATATTTTGATTCGTTCCCCGGCAAAGGTGCCTGAAAGATGTTTTCACTTTTTCTAGCACCTGTAGCACAAGTTCTTCAAGAGATATCAAAGCTTCCTAGAGACAACCTTTGGGTTGATTGTAGACCAGTGCCTAGGACATCTTAAAAAGATGAGTTCTTTTGGATATTATGAGTAAGGATTTCTGCTTCACTCCAATTGTCACGTAGTTGGAAAAGATAATGAAAGGGTCTTGGTTCAATAGTCTTTCATCAAGGTAAATTCAAGCCAATACATGGATCTAAATGCACAGGGGGTAAATCGAGCCAATCTCAAAGAGAAATGTCTAGTTCTAGTGGTCAACACACAACAATAGGCAACTTTAATATTGGTGTTGTAGAAAAATGAAGAGGAGGAAACAAAGAAGGGAATTCGATGCAGAGGGTTAGATATAACGTAGAATCCTGAGCATCAAACTCCAACAGAAGTATGAAAGAATGAGGAGGTGAAATGGTAGGAATTGTGGAGCGTGAATTAAGGTTTCATACTCTATACCGCATGGAAACACTTGCCACTAATAAACATAAGTAAATATGTGTTGATTACAGGTACACAAGTAAATATGTAACTACACAAGTACTATTACTACTCAACACCATACATACAACCATGAGATAGTGAAAGCGAAAACTTCATTACACAATTTTAGTAAAAGAGAAAAATACATGAATTGAAATACAAAGAGGAAAACATATTGCTCATTTCTCTGATAAGAATCAACATAATAGTTTCATTAATCCTTCAAGAGTGTGAATCACCAGTCCATTATATTTAGCAAAGTATCGCTCAAGTTCCTCATGAAAAGGAAAATAGAACCAAAAGTGGAATCTCTGAATTTGGATCACTCGGGTGTAGAATTCTGGAACCTCTATTAAGTGTTTCTTCCACCTTTTTATGAGGGAGAGGTTTGAAAATTAGTTACAAAATATCTCAGCTAGATCTCCAGATGTCTAATCGACTAGCTATCTCTACGTGCGATATCTATGCTTCCCAAATGATTTGATTCCTTTCTTGAAAATACATGAAAATTATAGAATAATAGAAAAAGGAAAAATTGAATGATGACAAGAGGAAAATATCCCTATGCCATTCTTGAGATTTCCCTTAATCAGGCCATGTCTGTCCTTTGGTGTGCCTCTCCTGTTGCTCGGCTAGTTCCTGTTGATTTCAATTTCAACAACTTTAATTCTTTACTTATAGGAGCCAGGAACGATCACTCATGATGGCCATAACATATTTTGAACACAACAACCAACTCATCCATCGCCTTTCCTTTATTTATCAATCCTCTAGAACTCAACATGCCCTTTGAAATAGTTATATAGTTGTATCAGAGCTCAGAGATTAGACATTTTAAGTTGCACAGACTCCATAAAACTATGATCACCGATCTCCTTTGCCCCCCTCTATGTTAGCCCCTTGCGCTCTGTTTCTTTTGGTATTTTAAGTTCTGTGACTAGAGGGTGAAATTGAAGGCCCATATATTGGAGCATAATGAAATTAGAGCTTTTATATGGTACACCACTTGATAATGTGTGCGGGTGAAACCTTTTAATATTCCTAGCCCTGGGGACTTCTGTGGAAACTACATGATTGGGGCCCAAGGATTCAGGGCCAAAGCCTTTTGGGGCTTAAAACCTTGGATGGAACAGGGGATGATTCTTTGAAGCATTACTACATTACAACAGCCCAAACGTACAACCCATAAGACCAAGACACATATGAGCATAGGCCCTATTGAATATCAAAACTCAGAAATCGGAAATTTCATAACATTGTATTTGGTTGCACCTCCAAAACTTGCGATCTCCGATGAGTGATGTGTCCTAGTCCACATGGAGAGGGAATAAGGGAGGGCCTGCATGAAATCTTTTAACATATATATCCTTTTTTAACTTTCTCCACTTTATAAAAAACCTTTATCAACTTCTCCCGCCAACCATTGGTTTTGATACATAAAGTACACATATTCATGTGACCTACCTTATACCACCTATCCACCTCGCTTTGGGCCCATGATATTGAGTGTTTCCCCGATATGCATATCGAAAGAAACCCCAATACGCTCCTCTATAAAATGTAGATATTGCAATGTTTGTGATCGTCGATATTCGATATGGCTTGGACCTGTCAACTGCCAATATTGCAGAACATTCGATTTGTGGGACATATGATATTGTGATTGTCGATATGAGGGGACCTATGATATTGCGATCGCCTATATACAGGGACCTCCAATATGCTCTTCTTTCCTTCCTTTCAAAGGTGACAAAACTCTCAACTTCAACAGGCCATATGTTCTGATCTAGAAGTCCATTTTTGGACTTCCACATACTATTGGAAATATTTTTTCGAGCACCATCCAATGGAGGTGGTCTGATTTATACTTTGAGTCCTTATGTGGCTTGGAATATGACTGCAAAATTTTCTTCTCTTTTTTATTTTGGGCAGTTGAAAACAAATTTTGTAGTAGCTGACAACAGAGATCATGTCTCAATGTCCTCTCAAATGCTTCATATCATCTACACTTAAAAATACAACATTTTAAAGAGAGGTAATCCATCTCAATAATTTGTTGGATTTTCCCAACATATTAGATTACCTTCAATAATATTCTTATCTTTTGAGCTTTCTCGACTGGATTTCTTGAAATCAACCATGATGCCACAATCAAAGGATCATCTCTTTACATCTACACTTTCTACACGACAACGTCGACCATATGCCGACATTGTAGGGTATTTCCTATCATATGAAAGACCATCTATTTCAATGAAAAAAAATATAATGATGAATATTAAAATAGTTAATAATGTGAAAATTGTAAAGAAAGAACATTTTGTAAAATTACAACTATAAATTTATTTCACATCCTCTACACATGTTGATTTCATCTTCTTTTATGTTTAAATCTATACATGTATATTCTATTTGATTTTGAACTTGTTCATTAGTACATTTAGATTGCAATCGTTTCACCATTCCCCATGAAGATCAATGGGAAATGAAGTATCCATTGGGTTCAACCTCTTAAACTTTTTCCTTTCTTCTAACACTTCTTCTCTCCTTTTATGATATAAATCAATCCATTTGTTCATAAAGTCCATGTGGTACAAAATGAACTTGTCAAATATAGCGCTTTCGTTTGCACGTATTACATGTCAACATGTTTATTTTAAACTCCAAAAGTCATGATGTGTATTTGACAAATAAATTATAGAGTAAATTTATGATTGCAAGGAAAACAACCACATTGATCATGATTTTACTTACTAATTTCTACTTCAACACCATTATATTGTGGTTTTTCTCGATCAATAATATATTATTCTTTTTCTTCATTCTAGAAGAATGGCTCATATTTAAAATCCTTACCAACAAATTCACATAGGAAGAAAAATGATTCATTCAATACATACCCTTCACCCATGCAACCCTTTAGATGTGCCTTTTTTCAGACATATATTTTAGATTTTTCATATACCTCTCACAGAAAACATCCACCTTATTGATAAAACACACACTAATTCAATCTCATTGAACTAGGTGTATAAGTAAATGGACTTGTAGGTCCATGAAACTTGTAGGAAGCTCCTTCTCAAATACACATACAATTTTTGCAATTTCCTTCTTCCATTTTGGCACTTCACATTTGTGGATCTCCTTGGAGGTCATCCCATAGAAAATTAGTATGAAAATTTAGTCAAAAATTAAAAAAGAAATATAATATCTGTATGTCTACCACACACGAACATCTCATATAACATACCTTGCAAATGATGATAATCAACATATGGCATTCCTTAAGTCAATGATAAGACATGAATTCCCCCTAATTTCCAGTTGCATGATATGTTATCAAACAATTTCTCAAAGGTCATTGTTAGTCCCCTAAATTGTCCCCATTCTTGTCCTTTTTCCTTTTATAAACCGCAACTATTTACCTGTTTTTTACCCTTTTCACATACCCTCATCCTGCACTAGTCCAAGCATGGTGATATATTTCACATGTACTTTATTTTTCATATTTTATTTCAATTTAGCATTTAATTAATTATTTAATTCAGATTTCTTACTTTTAATGCATTGTTGTAACTTATCCTTATCTCTGATAAATACTTGGTAAATAAAGCCACTTAACGTGACTGCTGATTTAAGTGTAGGATTGGATCTCGCACTATTGCAATGCAGTGAATCCACACAACAAATCCAGACTTCCCTAACCACCGCCATGTTTTGTGCATCATTGGCCACAAAGACTAGATCAGCCAAAGGCAGCCAAAGACAAAACTAAAGTTGCAGATTTCTTGAATGGAAGCTGAAGATTTGGCCCACGGCCAACAAGTTCAATTGGCTATATTTAAAAGACGAGAGGCTAAAATCTACATTTTGTTATGTAAACGATTGACCGAATGGGCTGCACTAAGTTCAGTAGTGACGGCCTTGGGCCGACAATCTATAAATCACAGAATGTAAATAAAATTAGGAGATTAGTAGATAGAGGAGATAACAACACTATGTTTCAAGCGTATTGTATATTTTTGTTATAGCCCAAATCTAGGCTGGACTCTGTATTCCACGATGTACTTTGCCTCTGAAAATTAATAGAAAGAAGGATCTCTGTCTCATGCTTTTCAAATCTTATCTGTTCTTTTAAGCCAATGAGTCTGATCTAAATTACTGAGTAGCATTGTTTCTTAGACAGGAAATGAGCTAGTTGGCTAGGGCCCATCCAACCCAGCTCGTTTACCCTATTTTTGGTTTCGTATTTATTTATGTGTTATTATTGTTAAAGTGTGATCTAATTGAATTCTATTTCCATGCACATATATTCCTACCAAAGTGTGAGCAGATCCATCATGTGAATAAGTTAGATTTACTTTCCTGCAATTTCCTTTCATGCAATATATTTCAGTTGGTTTTCCCCACTTGGTCCAAGCAGGAGAAATGAACCTGCACCAATGCACATTGGTGTGATTAATCCTTTCCTACAATTTCCTTTCATGTGATTTATTTTAGTTGGTTTTCCCTACCTAGTCCAAGCAAGAGAAATGAACCTGCACCATTGCACGTTGGTGTGATTAATCCTTTCCTACAATTTCCTTTTATGTGATTTATTTCAGTTGGTTTTCCTCGCCTAGTCAAAGTAGGAGAAATGGACCTGCACTAGTGCACATTGGTGTGTTTCAGCTAGTCTCTTTCATGCAATGTTTCTTTTCCATTCTCCTAAGTAATATATATCTAATTATATTTTTATATATATATATATATATATATATATATTATATATATATATATAATATTATTATATTGTATGTATATCTGTGTGTGTGTGTGTGTGTGTGTGTGTGTGTATGCAGATAGCAGGTTGATTCTTTAGTGGTTGTTTCCAGTTATGGTTATTTTCTTTCATTCTACATGCAGTTAAGATTGGAAACATATACATGTGCAAATTATTTCTACAATTAAGTTTCATTTGCAACAGTTAACGCTTATTTTGAGATCCGATAACGAAGTGCAAGGAACTCTGCTCAGGTGCAAGAACTAGTTTCTTGTCATAGGTTCCAAATGCTCAGAACTCTTGAGGTTTGAGCTCTTGCATGAAGTCAAGTATCTTTGATAAGACACAACCTATAGCTCTCGCATAAATCTTTGTGCTTGCACTAGTGAAAACAAATTGTGATAAGTGTAGGATTGACTAGTGCAAGAAGGAAACATTTAAGAAACTAGTTTTAAGGGCCACTTTACAAGACTGTTAAATTGTTTCTACTAAAGAGAAATATAAGAATATACTCAGTGATTAAAAATTGATCGGTTGAGTGATTGTCTTTTTATTTTGATTCCTTTGCAAATGCCTTCTTTCTTGTTCCAACACTAGATTACTTTGATGGTTCAGTTGTCTTTTACTCTTTCCAATTCGATTCTGCAAGTTCCCATTTAAGAAGGTAGGAATTTACATCAGAAAGGTTCATACCATCTCTGCCATTGCCTATGCTTCATCTCTAAGTTTACTGATCCCCTGGGTTGACAATTAAGTGTTAAGGAGTTTCTTAAGTGCAATTACTACACCCAATATTTTGGCTCCATTGCCGAGGAGGTGATTTGATTTGGTACGAATTTTTTGTTTGATGCAATATGGGTAAGTTTGTTTTTATCTTTTTTCTGCAGTATACTTCCACTGTTTGGGAAAGTTTTTTTTGAAATAATTTTACTAGTTTTGAGTATTCTTTGCAGCATTTTATTAGAAGTTTCTTTGTTATTTTTCTTTTGAAATGAATGCCCAGAAGTGGTAGAGGTATGAAGCCCACTAAGGGTTGAGGAAATACTGATAAATCCAAAAATAATTTTCATATTGGGTCTTCTCCTGCAGGTAGAAGGTCCAAAATTCAAACCCATCATGCAGGAACAATCCACTTGGACTTTGGTGACAACAGCTCAGGTGTGGTTCAACCCAAAGAGGGGAAGGATGAGACTACTAGCAGTCAATATTCTTAGCCTGTTGAGAGTGGTTCATGTGAAGGAGAAATAATGGTAGATCGTGAAGATCATGCGGAAGGCACTGGTGAAAACCAGGTAAATGAGGAACAATCCACTTTTGAGTTTCCAATTGTGGATCCCGATACTATTTCACAAATGAAGAATATTCCACCATCAACTCTTCTTCATTTCCATGTAAAGTTCATGAAGATCTTGACACTTTTTTATTCAAGTTTGAAATTTTGTGTAGAAGTTATGACTATTCAACGAACGCTTAGAAGTTGAGATTGTTTCCTACTACTCTCAAAGACTCAGCTTTACACTAGTTTATGGGGTCAGGAGGGAACACCATAACTTCTTGGGATCAGATGAAGAGAGTGTTTTTGTCAAAATATCAATAATATTACAAAACTCAGGACATGCAAGATGAAATCTTTAAAATTGTGTAGAACGATGATGAAACTCTTGAGGATTACTTAGAAAGATTTTTGTATATTTTACAAAGTTCAAAGCTTAATTTTGATTCTGGTACTATTAGAACTTTCTTCTTGCGCAGACTTATTGATGGTGCTAGAAATAATTTGAACCTTTTAGGACAAGGTGATATTTCTCAGAAATTTTTTGATAAGATCTGTGATTTGTGCAGGAAATTATCAAGGAATCAATATAGATCTGGTAGAGGAATTCGAAGTAGAAAAAGAAAAACAGAATCTACTGATGCTATGATTATTGGACTAGAAAATAAAATGGAAAATATGAATATTGAAATAAGGAATACTATTAGCAAACAATTAGACTCTTTGAAATTTCAGCAAAAAATTATAAAAGAACAATAGTCATTATGTATTTTCTGTCCTAAATGTAGAGATAAGCATCCTCCTAAAGAGTGTCCTCTTAATTTGAAGGAAACTAATAAGTGTGCTATTTGTGTAGAAGACCATACCACAAAAAAGTGTCCCTCTATACTAGGACTTAAAGTTGTAATCAAAGGGGAACAACCTGAAGCTGAATACTTATATGCCATGGAAGCAAGGAGGAATTGGCCTCAAGGAAGTGCAGGTATGGCTCCTGAATTCTCTCCACACTATTTCGGTTATAATGCACATGGATATTCTTATCCTAACACTAATCATTCTCAGCAGTGGCAATATGGGAATCAATTTCAGCATGGCCAGCCTTCTCCACCATGGAAACAAGGTTGGAGAGGGCCAAATCATCCTCAGTATTCCTAACAGCCACCTATGTAGTCATACCCACCTACATATGCACCTTATCCAATGTCTCAACCATATTTATCTCAGAGCCAATCTACTCCACCTTTTCCTTTACCCCCACTATTTTGACCTCCTTAGTTGCCTACTCAACCTGTACCCAATCCTAATAATAATAAAGCAGTGCAAATGATCTATGTAACAAACCCACCTTTACCATTTGGGTACCAGTCTATCCCAGTTGGGGTTCATGATATCCAATTGAGATTGGGAAGGACTGTAACTTTGGAAAAACTGAAGCAACCTATGGTGATTATTGAAGAGAAAGGAGAGGAGGAGACTCCTAACCATTCTACAGAAGTTGTCACCAAGCAGCACATTCCCTTACCTTCTAAATCCTTACCATCCTCTTCCATCTAGACTCCCTTTCCAGAAAGGCTAGTTGTGGAAAGAAGTGAGCCTATTTCTAAGACTAGCTTGGTTTCTAAACTTAGGAACCTTTTTACTAAGGTACTTTTGTTTCAAGCCATTAATGAGATCCCCATTTGTACTAAGATCATTAAGGAACTTTGTCTCAAGAAACGAGGGAGGAAGAGATTAGAACCCCAAACCATTCAATTCATTGGTAGGGCAGTAGAGTTGATGACGAGATGCGTGTCTATGGATAAATATACTGATATCGGAAACCCTATTGTCTCAGTTCATATTAGTGATGTCCTTGTCTCTAATGTTCTTATAGACCTAGGGGAAGCCATTATGTCATGGATAAACAAACCATGGATCAACTTCGGTTATCTCATCTTCATCCTACTCCCACTGTGTTTGAATTGGTAGATAGATTTAAAATCAATCCAGAAGGAGTATTGGATGATGTGATCATTGCATTAGATTCTTGGGAATATCCTACTAATTTCATTGTGCTTCAGCCAAAGAACCCAGTAGGAGGACATCCCTTGATCCTGGGTCGACCACGGCTTGCTACAACCGATGCATATATTAGATGGCATTCCAGTGACATGTATATTTTTCATGGAGATTCTACGAAGAAAGTTACCTTATATCCTCCTAGCAGACCCATTCAGTACCTCTGAGATACCTTATGGTTGGATCAAAGAAGTGATGAGGAGACTCAGTCCATTTCTCTTATACATCATTATACTGGGTCTTCACAAGAAGATGAGATTCATGATTTCCTGAATAATATAGACATTATGCTTAATTTTGAGCCATTTAACCAGATTTTCAGCCTCGATTTTCAAGAGAATCATGATTCTCATTCTTCTGTACTGCTGCCTTTGACCACCCCCTTGAGTGTTCTCGAGCCTGATAGTACTCTTGTTGAGATTAGCCCTGGTAAATCCTTGCATATTAGTTCAGATCTAGACTCATCTCAGCAAGAGAAGCTTTTAAACTTGTTGCAGAACCATCTTGGTGCCTTTGCATGGGGTTATGAGGATATGAAAGGCATTCCTCCTAAAACCTATTCGCATCGTATTTACATTCAGGAAGGAGCCCAACCTGTTCGACAACCCCAAAGGCATATGAATCCAGCTCTGAAAGATGTTGTGAAGGAAGAATTACGAAAACTTTTAGATGCTAGTTTCATCGATCCTATTTCTGACAGTCAGTGGGTCTCTCCATTAGTGTTGGTTCCTGAGAAAGATGGGAAATGGTGTATTTGTATTGACTATTGAGAATTAAACAAATCCACTCTCAAAGATTATTTTCCTATTCCTTTTATTGACCAGGGGCTTGATACCCTTGCAATAAAGAAATACTTTTCCTTTTTGAATGGCTTCAGTGGTTACAACCAGATATAGATTGCACCCGAAGATTAGGACAAAACTACTTTTACATATCCTTGGGGAACATTTTCTTATAAAGTGCTCCCCTTTGGTTTATGTAATGCTCTAGCTACCTTTCAAAGGGTGGTCCTGGCTATTTTTGCTGATCTAGAATGTGTAGAAATTTATATGGATGACTTTTTTGTGTTTGGTGACTCTTTTTAGGAGGCTCTCAAAAATCTGGAAAAAGTACTTCTTTGCTGTGAAGAAGCCTATCTTGCCTTGAGTGACAAGAAATGTAGGTTAATCTGCAAGGCATGAGTGGTGCTTGGACATCTTATTTCTGATAAAGGTATCTAGGTTGACTTAGCTAAGATTATGATCATTTTACATCTTCCTACACCAAAGACTCAGAGGGAAGTAAGAGATTTTTTAGGACATGCTAGTTACTATAGGAGATTCATTGAAAATTTCTCTAGGATAGATACCCCTCTTTTTCGACTTCTAGCTAAGGATAGTGAGTTTTCTTGGTCCACAACTTGCCAATAGTCCTTTGAAACATTGAAGGAAAAGTTAGTACAGGCACCAGTTTTGAGAGGTCCAAACGGGTCCCTACCTTTTCACATTTCCTTTGATGCTTCAGATTTGGCTATTGGCATGGCTTTAGGATAGGAGGAAAACAAGAAATCCTATGCCATCTATTTTATTAGTAAGAATTTGTCTCTCGCTGAGTTAAATTATATAGTTACATAGAAAGTGTTTTTTGCTGTGATTTTTGCAATTAACAATTTCATACACTATATTATAGGGTATGAAGTCTTTCTACATACTGACCATTCCACAATTAAATATTTGATGAATAAGCCATTGACTAGTGGTAGAGTGACTAGGTGTTTGATATTGTTGCAGGAATTTAATATTACTATTGTTGATAGACTAGGAAAATCTATTGTCGTAGAAGATTTTCTTTCAAGATTGAATATTAATCTTGGTGAAGTAACTCATGTTAATGATGATTTTCTTGACGAACATGCTTTTGCTATGTCAATAGACTCCCCATGGTTTTCTGACATTGCTAACTATTTAGTCACTGGAAAGACACCACCCCATTTGTCTGCTCGTGAAAAGCGAAATATTATTCCGAAAAGTGTTGCATTCTCTTCGATTCAAGGAGCTCTCTTTTACACTGGTACAAATTTGATTATTCGTAGATATGTAAGAGAGGAAGAAGTGTTTGACATCTTAAAATCTGCCCATGATGAACCTTGTGGAGACCACTTCGCTGATAAGCAGAGTTCATATAAGGTAATGTGCGCTGGCTACTTTTGGCCTTCCTTGTTCAAGGATGCCAAACAATATGTTAAGCGGTGTGATAGTTATCAGTGAATGGGCCAGCTTAATCAAACCAATGAGATGCCTTTATGCCCCCAAGTTATGATTGAGCCTTTTGAAAAATGGGTTATTGATTTTATAGGGCCAATAAATCCAACTTCATTAAGTAAAAACCATATTTTGGTTTGTATTGATTTTGTTACAAAATGGGTAGAAGCTAAAGTTGTTTCCTTTGCTGCAGAAAGGGTTGTTGTTGATTTCCTTTTTATTGAAATTTTTACTAGATTTGGTGTGCCTAGAGAGATTGTTTCTGACAATGGTCCATTGTTTATTTCTAATCTAGTGTAGGGTGTGATGGAGAAATATAAGATTCAGCATAGGAAATATACACCATATCACCCACAAGTAAATGGCCAGGTGGAATCCACGAACAAAGTCATCGAGTCCATCCTCACAAAAACAATAATATGTATCGGAAGGATTGGGCTAAAATATTATCAGAAGCTTTGTGGGCATACCGAACCACTTGGAGAAATAGCATGGGACATACACCATATGAGATGGTATATGGAAAACAAGTCCTGTTGTCAATCGAATTACAGATCAAAACCTTTAGAACTGCAGTTCAATTGGGGCTAGATCTCTCCGAAGTGCAACAACAATGTCTCCTTCAATTGAGCGAGCTAGATGAATTTCAAAGGGATGTTGTTCAACAGAACATATTGATTCAGTAGTAACGCAAAAGGTGGTATGACAAGTCTATTTAGAAAAAGCAGTTTCACCCAACTGATTAGGTACTCCTTTATGATTCTAGATTTATATATTTCAAAGGAAAATTCCATACAGGCTGGATGGGACCTTATGAGGTGGTCCGAGTATTTGAGAATGGAGTGGTAGAGATTAAAACTATTGATGGACAGAGCTGAGTGTTCTTGGTGAATGGACATAGATTAAAGAAATATTTTCAGCCACTTTCCAAGAAGTATTTTACACAGCAAGTCCAACAACAATTTGGGACGGTAGTGATGGATGGTAATACCAACCTGTTGAAAACATGAACTCTTCTTCTTCTAAAAAAAATAAAAAATTGTAAATAAATATATAAAATAGTAAATAAAAAAAATATTTTCCTATAATTATGAAAATCAGTTTGCTGACATTATTGCATAAGGATCAACTTGAAAATCATCTTGCTGGCAGGAAGATCAAAATTTTCTAATAAAAGGAGAATGTTGCTTGATCTTTAGAGGTGCTAGTTGCCACCAAGAAGAAGCAGGTTCAGCAGAACCAACCCTTACACAAGTTTTGGGTAACTAGCATGGATATTTTTATTCAAGTAACATTTAATTCTCGCTGCAGTATTTTTTTCTTGCACCAGTGCAAGTAGATTTTCCGGAAAATTTTCTACCTTTCTTCATATCCCATTTTCATAATTCCCCATTAGTTTTCTTCTTCAATCCTAGAATGATTACCTTCCCATATTCTTCTGAATTCACCCTATCCGTTTTGTAAATCCCACTTTTATCCATTGGACCTTTTACCCTATCCCACTTCTGTTTATGCCATCTTAATGGTGTTGTTCCTAGAATCCATGTCATAAACTTCCTTCCCATTCTGAATTTTTTCCCTTTTCCCACTTCATTGCTCCCCCATGAGCTTATTACAAGATCTAGTGCAGAAATAGAGAAAGGATGTGCTCAGAAACATCAAAGAAATGGTGAAGCAAATCTTCCATATGATTGGGAAAGTCATGTTAAATTCCAACCTATGTTCTACCAAAATTTCATGTTTCCTTCAGTAGACTTTCTACTTGCATGAGTGCAAGCACATTACAATATATAGTAGTGCAAGTAGAGCAACGCAAAATAGGCGGTGCAAGAAGATCAGTGCAAGCATGCACCCTCTCAGAGATATAATGCATTTTGTTCTTTCCATGCAATATAGCATGTGTCATAAAGAAGTGGTTATTATGAAAATTTAAAAGAAGTCTTTTCATTCGATCGTTAAGTACTTATGTTAACATTTATTAATTAGGGGGGAAATTATTTAAGTACAATGTGTTTATGGTTAGAAATTGTGATCATTTTAATGAATGCTAAACATATTTTGTAATGAATTATGAAGATGATGTGGATTATGTAACCATTTCTTGGGTATGATTACACCCCTTGTGAAATGATCCTTTATGTCCTCCATTTGAAATCATTACCTTACCCAGCGATTAAATCACCATCGCAAAGTACCCCTAATCCGTCTGACACACCTTTCAAAGGATGCTACGTGTCCATGGCGATTTAAGGGATGTATTAAGTGATAATTTAAATGATTGGATGGTGAATTGGAAAAGGGCAGTGGATGGCTAGGTTCCTACCCATAAGAATCTGTCTTCCTTGTTTGTTTCATGCAGAAGAGAGTTGGACTGTTCATAGCTATTAAGCAACGATATCGCCCATTAGAAGTGAGCTGTCGTCCCTCAAGAGAGTAGAGAAAACCGCCGAAAACCACAATAGTCTCACACTATTGTAGGAATTAGGGTTTCTTCAGTTTTTACAGAGGTTTGATGGGCACGATAGGGAAGTGGCCTTGCAATTTTCCAAGAGTTTTAAGGACGGCCGAGTCAAAATTGGCCCCTTGAAGTTCAAGGTCACAGAAGAATTCATCACAGAGGCCACAAGGTTAGAGAACATTGGCGAGAAAAGGTTCAAGAAGAAGAAGTTAGAGAATAAGTGGTGATGCCAATTTTTCGTTGACAAGAAAATGCAGGTGAATTGGAAAAACGACATCCCCACAGTGCCCTACTGGATCAATGGCGAGATCTCCTTTATATTTTGCAAAATTTTTTGACCTACGAGGGACACTATTCCTTCACATTTGTTTACCATTTCAAAATATTGCTACATTTCGAAGTGGGTTGACACCTCCAGTGGAAAATCAATTTCCCCCACTTCTTGCTCAAGAGTTTAGAGAGGATGGCCAAGGGCATGCAAACTATACGAGAAGACCAAGTTGAATGAAAATTATACCATCACAGGTTAATCAAGATCTTGGTCAAGAAGGAGTTGGAAGCCAAAGGCATGACTTGGGAAGCATTATTAGAGCAGTTACACAAACAGACCCTCACCGAAAAAAGGACAAAAGACCCTGCTAGTCCAAGTACAAGCAGGGGTCTGGTTAAAAACAATGTGGGAGGTTCTTCTCACACTGGTACAAAAAGAAAGAGACCCAAAGAGACAGTGGAAGAGGAAGCCCCATCTATGATGGAGAAGGTGATCAATGCCTCCGTTGAGAAGAACCCCTCCCCTTAGACTACCTTTCCAATGCATACAAGTTCCTCTGAAGGGCATAATTTGTCAGTCCTTGCAGACACAGCGAACCACAACAAAGAAATAGAATTTGAAGAAATAGAAAATGATGCCTTGCTGGCTAATTTTATCCAGAAACCTCGGAAGAAGTAAGAAGAATCGAGTGCAAGCAAGAATTTGGTTGAAGGGTCAAATGTTTATATGGCGCAGTCCCCATTTTGACAGGGTACTGAATCCCCTACCACAACAGTTAAAGAGAAGGAATCACAGGGTACTGAATCCCCTGTCACAACAGTTAAAGAGAAGGATACACAGGGTATTGAAATGCCTCCACCTGACGAATTGGAGACACAAGTCTCTCATCTTAATAGTCGTATAGCCGAGCTGGAACACCAAGTTTGGGATTTAGAAGAGCTTATGGTTAAAGAGCAGGATGATAAGCAACATAGTAAGGAAGAATTGACCATGGAGGTCAAGAGGCAGAAAAGAGAAATCAAGGTGTGGAAGTATCAAGCTTCGCAATGTTTTAAGCGTCTTAAGAAGGCATCAAACAAATTTAAGATTAAAGAGAAGAAGTCCAAAACAGTGCAGGCCAACATCAATACTACAGTACAAGATTGAAGTGAAGCACCCAATTTTTTGAGTTTTTTTGAAACAGGTAAAAATTTGTGTGAGGACACACAACAACTTAGGGATGGGAGGATGTTAGTCCCCTAAATTGCCCCCATTATTGTCCTTTTTAACTTTATAAACCACAACTATTTACCTATGTTTACTCTTTTCACATACCCTCATCCTACACTAGTCCAAGCATGGTGATATATTTCACATGTACTTTATTTTTCATATTTTATTTCAATTTAGAATTTAATTAATTATTTAATTTAGATTTCTTACTTTTAATGCACTTTTGTAACTTATCCTTATCTCCGATAAAAACTCGGTGAATAAAGCCACTTAACGTGACTGTTGATTTAAGTGCGGGATCAGATCTCGCACTATTGCCAGTGCAACAAATCCACACAACAAATCTAGACTTCCCTAACCACCGCCACATTTTGTGCATCGTTGGCCATGAAGACCAGACCAACCAAAGACAAAACTAAAGTTGCAAATTTCTTGAACGGAAGCTGAAGATTTGGCCCACGGCCAACAAGTTCAATTGTTTATATTTAAAAGCTGAGAGGCTAAAATCTACATTTTGTTATGCAAATGGTTGACTGAATGACTTTTACTAAGTTTAGTAGTTATTATCTTGGGTCAACAGTCTATAAATCACAAAATGTAAATAGAATTAGGAGATTAGCAGATAGAGGAGATAACGGCACTATGTTCCAAGCGTATTGTATATTTTTGTTATCGCCCAAATATGGGCGGGACTTTGTATTCCACGATGTACTTTGCCTTTGTGAATTAATAGAAAGAAGGAGATCCACCTCATGCTTTTTCAAATCTTATCTTTTCTTTTAAGCCAATGAGTCTGATTTGAATTATTGAGTAGCGTTGTTTCTTAGACGAGAAACGAGTTGGTTGGCTAGGGCCCAAACAACCCAACTCATTTACCTTATTTTTGATTTCGTATTTATTTATGTGTTCATATTTTTAAAGTGTGATTTAATTGAATTCTATTTCCATGCACATATATTCCTGCCAAAGTGTGAGCGGATCCATTGTGCGAATTAGTTAGATTTACTTTCCATCAATTTCCTTTCATGCAATTTATTTTAGTTGGTTTTCCCCTCCTAGTCCGAGTAGGAGAAATGAACCTGCACCAGTGCATGTTGGTGTGATTAATCATTCCCTAGAATTTCCTTTCATGCGATTTATTTCAGTTGGTTTTCCCCACCTGGTCCAAGAAGGAGAAATTAACCTGCACCAATGCATGTTGGTGTGATTAATCCTTTCCTGCAATTTCCTTTTAGGTGATTTATTTCAATTGATTTTCCTCGCTTGGTCTAAGTAGGAGAAATGAACCTACACCAGTACATCTTGGTGTGTTGCAACAAGTATTTCTAGTCTCTTTCATGCAATGTTTCTTTTCCATTGTCCTAAGTAATATAGATATGCAGATGGCAGGTTGATTCTTTAGTGGTTGTTTCCAATTATGGTTATTTACTTTTATTCTACATGTAGTTAATATTGGAAACATCTACATGTGAAAATTATTTTTGCAATTAATTTTGATTTGCAATAGTTAAAACTTATTTTGAGAATCGATAACAAAGTGAAAGGAACTCTGCTCAGGTACAAGAACTGGTTTCTTGTCAGAGGATCTGAGTTCTCAGAAACCTTGAGGTTTAAGCCCTTGCATGAAGTCAAGAATCTTTGTTAAGACACAACTTATACCTCTCTCATAAATCTTTACGCCTACACTAGTGTAAGCAGATTGCGATAAGTGTAGGACTGACTAGTGCAAAAAGGAAATCTTTAAGAAAGCAGGTTTAAGGGCCACTTTACGAGACTACTAAAGTGTTTCTACCAAAGAGAAATATAAGAATATACTTAGTGATTAAACATTGTTCAATTGGAGTGATTGTCTTTTTATTTTGATTCCTTTGCAAATGCATCCTTTCTTGTTCCAGCACTAGATCACATTGATGATTTAGTTGTCTTTTACTCTTTCCAATTCGATTCTGCAAGTTCCCATTTAAGAAGGTAGGAATTTACATTAGAAAGGTTCATACCATCTCTGGCATTTCCTGTGCTTCATCTCTAAGTTTACGGATCCCCCGGGTTGACAATTAAGTGTTGGGGAGTTGCTTAAGAGCAATTCCTGCACCCAATAATCATTAGTAATTTACCTCACATAACAAAATATCAAAATATAATTTCTACTTAATTAATGTTACCGATAAAAGTTAAATGATGATAATACCTTCATGAAAATACGAAAATCATGTGTTTTAAATCATATCAGATGTCCATCAACTGTAAAAGATTTTTCCAGTGATGACCCATAGCTAGTAGGTGTCCTCATTGAATGAATGGCTTTTTTTGTTGGTACAACTCTTTCTCTTTCAAAATCCATGGAGCTTATGCATATGTTTCATTTTCCTTATTTGGCCACAAATGTCTTCTATCAAATTTGGTATGCGAAAGAGAGACATCTCTCCTTGAAGACAAGGTGTCCTTCTCTTTGGCTAATATATGTCGAAATATAGAATGTGGGACATTTTTGAAGATGTGCATAGGATATAATAGGATAGTTATTAATAGATCCTTCCAATAAGGGAGCTCATAAAATATGGATTTACTTTTCATTCCTTTTGGCATATTAACTACCACTGGTTCTGGTTCTTCAATTGAATCACCCCAATCAAAAAAATCATCCCAAGCTTTTTGATTCAATTTCCTCATACTTCTTAATCCAATCACATAGATCCATAATCAAGGGAGGGCCTCTATTTAAGATTTTCCATCAAATTGATTATTTTGGAGATTTCTAAACTTATGATATGGTGGTAGAAAAACCCTATTGTTTGCATAAATAAATTTATGAATATCTTTAGAATAACACCCTTGAAATTGTTCTACACATCTTGGACATGCAAATATCCCCTTTGTTTGAAGCCCTAAAATTCAATAAATAAATAAAATTAAAACAATAGTATAAATGTAAGTGTCAAAGTAGGGATGAAAATAAATTATGAGTGTAGATATGTAAATATTTTATCTTACCATAACAAACACAAAGTCTTGGGAAATCATGAACAGTCCAACATAGCACACCAGACAACGTGAAGGCCATATTTTATGGAGTATGTGATATGTAATACATTCTTATGCCTTCCCATAACAGTTGCATCTCATCGATAAAAGGCACAAGATAAACACCCATTTTTTTTACTTGATGTTTTCCTAGAACAATGAGAGTCAACATAAGGTGCTCCTTTTTAATACTCATCCATGGAGGAATATACTATGCTATTAATCTGACTTTCCAAACACTATAATTTGAGATCATGAAAGAGAATGGGCACACTCTATCAATTTCAAGACCAAACCTAATACTACGGGGTTCATATTTGAATTTTCTTGGCCATTTTTCCTCTATGTGTTTCATTTCTTTGGAGTTAGATAAAATTCACATGAATCCATATTTACTCCTATTCTTTGCATTCCAATCCATAAATTGTCCAAGTGACTTGCAATGAAACATTTGTTGAAGTCTAGGTATAATTGGCAGGTGACGTAACACCTTCTTTGGAACTGTAGAACCTTGTATATATGTACAATATCTCTTTTATTTACATACAGGGAATTCCATCTTATCTTGATATTCATTTCTATATAAAATGAAATCATTTTTACATGAAACAATTTTCTTATATTCAATCCCAAACTCAACCAACAATTGATGTGCTTCTCTGCAAGTTGATGGAAACACATTCTCTTCAGAGAATATTTTAGTTTTTAGTTCCTTGTAAGATTGCCTGAGATTAAATCAATTGAATGTTTGAATTATGATGAACATATTTGATATGAAAATATATACTAGGACTATCTATATACAATATATGGTTTTAAAATCCCCTTAAAAAAAATTTAAACAAAGTTGATGAATATTTACTAATTATGTACACCAATTAACAATGCAAAGTAAGAAATAGATTTGAACTCACTTCAATAGGGTAGTGAATCCTTTGTCTGACCAACCAAATAGTGACTTGATTTCTAATAATATTATTGTGCATGCAAATTTGAGGTTATACGTGCATTGATCTGAACATGGGTGTCTTAGCTACTTTCTTGATTGAGTCTTTTAGGTTGTTATCATCAATATTACATTGGTGGTAATTGCCCCTGCTATCATCGTTAGTGTCTAACATATGATTATTATAATCATCATTGTTTCCATCCTCAAATAAACTTGTAAGAATTACATTCAATCCTTTTTCATGCAAAGCATTTTCAATATCATCAGCACCATTAAGGCTAGGTGGCATGTCATTTCTCCGCTGGTAGTGTTTTCTTCAATCTTGCTCTTCTTGCCCCGGTATGGTTTAAAGTATGGTTTGTATCATTCCATCCAAATCTTAATAAACCTTTAGATATTAGTAGGTGTATCATCAATATATTCTCGCTATCAAAAAAGACAAACATCATTTAATGTTAGGCAACTATTAAATAAACATGAATGTATCAATTTCAAAGAAAGATAATGAAATATGTCTTAACAAATAAAATTATTAAATGGATGAATATGCGTATGTATGTGTGTGTATCAATATATATATCAATTCAATAATGGAACATCATTTTATAGAAAACAATTTTTATACAATATTTTAAAATAAAATACAATTTTGACAACATATTCTCTAAAATGTCAGTCCAAACTCATTGATTGTCCTTTTGTTTTCTTCCCTTAAGAACATTCTTAGGGAGACATTTTTCTTCCCTTTTCTTTTGCGCAAGAGTGCGTTTTAAGAAGGGGTAACTAATCAATAAATCGTCCCTAATGCTAAGGTCCATAATAACCCCAACCATTATCAATATATCAACCTCTCTTTACATATCTCCATATTTATCATTTATAACCTCAACAAATTGACAATTCAATCTTACGGTAGGGTTCCTTCCCTTGCTACTATTTATAAATCCTGTAATATTTTTGTGTGTGTATGAATGTCCATCTATAAACATAAGATGACCTCTATTCATTTTTTTCCCACCTTCTAATTGGAGACGACACATATACACATTCAAATTTAGACCACATGCTCACATGATAATCTCACATGATAATCTTATATTCTTCTAGCCTTCTCCATTCAACATTGTAATATGAAGGACCATAATATGCCATTAATCTCTTGGTGGTTTGTTGCGAATTGATTCTATGTTTCGACCCCACCTGGAAATTTTAGATAATAAATAGGCCTAGATTCACTCCATGAATATTGGAGGGTCATATCATGTAGTTGTATCCCAAAAACTGAAACACCTCATACACTCTAGGTAGTTGTTGATCATTGGGCCAAGCACAATATAGTCGATAATCAAATGTATCTTTGTAAATTGATCTCAATATAAAGGAAAATTTATCATATCCATCACATTCATTATTAGAGGGTATGTAGTCCAACTTCTCCTTTTCTTTAGGCAAATTATGCATCTTTAAATTAGTTCTTGTTCTATTACTTGTTTTCATTAATTCCTCATCTTTCGAGCTGGTATATGTGCACATATTTTATTTAGATGTATCATCATATAAATCATCATAAAAATCTAGGTTGGATGTCGATGCTCCAGGAAACTTTAAACCAATAAATTTATCCTGCAAGTAATCATTAAGAAAAAAATTAATTATTTAAATAATATAAAACAATGTTTAAAATAAGAATACTTATTATTTAAATAAAATTAGAAAATTCCTTACCATGATTCCTATTAGATTCAAATAGATTGTAGGAGGCATACAACCCATTGAAAGCTCATCATTTATGTCATTTCTTTGTACAATCGCTTGTTTGAATTGTTTCTTTCTACGACATATAGAACATCCACAAACAATAATTTTCTCAATGTGTACATCCTATGTACTATAGTCTTGACGAACCTCTTTTTTAGTGCAATAATTTTTTGTGTCTTCAAGGTCCATTATCATATCCTCTTCCACCCATTGTTTTCTATGTGATTTAACACTTTTGGATCCACGTTTGCATACATATTTGTTCTTTTGCCACTTGAAGGCTTAGGGTCTACATTTTCTCCAATATCCATCTAAAATAATCAACAATGTGTATTAATTTCTGTCAAGATTGGATAATATACTATAAATTTAATAATATTATGAAAAAATATGGATGTATCACAAAATTCCATTATATCAATTTTTCATAAGTTAAGTGAAAATTTGAGTACCTGATGTCCCACGTCATCCATTGTGTACTCATTTTATATGACATGGTCTATTGCCATGTCCTCATCTAGCTTCTATAATACACAACATAGTCAATAATTATTAAGGGGTTTTCGCAGTGCATTATATTAGATATCATTATTTGGGATTCAACTGCGTTAAGTAAGTCATTCATGTATGAACATTTCCATGAGAGGTAGTCATAACTAACTAATTTTTCATGATTTTTGAATAGTCCACTTAGCACTCATTGCATCTGGTGATGCTCACAAGGAACTCTACTTGAATGGTTCATGAGGCACAATACTTGCTAAGGTTTTTCAAATGGGGTATCAAGCTAAGTGGGCTTGATTGTGGGGAAAAATCCACAGTTAAGTGCGCTTGAGCCAGAGGTGATCTGGGATGGGTGACCTCCCAAGAAGTCCTGGTTATCGGGTGCAAGCCCTGGAAGTGATGATTGACACTATGTGATTCATTTAACTAGTTTCAATCCCACTTCTTCACCCCTGTGAGCATCACCTATTGATGCAATGAGTGCTAAGTGTACTATTCAAAAATCATGAGAAATTAGTCAGTTATGACTAGCTCTCATGGAAATGGTCATACATGAATGACTTACTCAACGCGAATCCCAAACAATGATATCTAATAGACAATAATGTTTAGTAAAACAATTATATCATTTCAATGAATATTCTCTCTAAAACAAAACTTCACTTTAGTCATATATTTGACATATCGATATCATGTTAATTTGGAGCTAAAAAAAATAAAAATTAGGACCCTAGGTATATACATTGAGCCAAAATTTTGACAAGAAAAGTATCCAACGTAGCTATCCCACCTCGCCATCCTAATTTTCAAACATTTCCCTTGATCAAAGAATCAGGTTTAATCATCATTTCTTTGCATTTTCAACCAATAAGTTTTAGTTGAAAAGCCTCATGGAAAGGTGATAGGCCCCTATACTACTAGTGTAACCACTTATTGTTATTAGTACAACCCACTTATTATATTGATGTACCCATGTAGTGCCCATATTGTTACTATTGTTCCCCATAGAAGCCCACTATTGTTATTATTGTGCCCTTACATTATTATTGTTATGTCGGCTCTGATTATGTTTGACCCCTTAGACTCCTATATATAGAAAGGAGGTATTTTCATTTGTATCATCCAAGAATTGTTCATTTATGTAATGTAAAGGAGGTTTCCCGCTCGAAGAGGCTGAATTATAAGGCGTTGATATATCTTTTCTATCTTTTCTTGAGCTTGTTTCATAACATTTGGTATCAGAGCTTTGGATTCTAGGGTTTCACTGCTCCAAATAGGTCATCATGGCATTTTCGCTATAACTTTTTTCTGCGATGTTTCAAAAGATAAAAAAAAAACCCATTTGAGAAGAAATCGAGCTGAACCTCGGATCGGAATTTGCAGAGCTTTCCGCGCTATATTTGCGGAGATATGATTTGAGGAAGTTGGTCTCTTTGCAGACTCCTGAATTACATTCCAAATAGGTGATTTGGGGAAAACCATCATAACTTTCTCTCTGAGCATCAGATTGAAATTACGTAAGAAGGTACAAAAAGAGGACGGACTGTAGTTTCTTATATATATATTTTTAGTGCCAAAGGTCAAAACAGTGACTCGTGGCACGTCGTACAAGTTTGCTCTACTAAACTAGTCTATAATCAGGTCGTTGTGGGAGATTTCGCATAACTCTTCCTTGGAGAATCCAATTTGGATCAGACTGGTGGCATTGGAAAGAGGACACAGAGGGCTACTATAGGTCGCAATTTCAGAACTTAAAGATCTGAAAGTACAAAGTCACAGTCGTTTCAAGATTGAGCTCCTAAAATCAAGAAAAAGAAAGATGAGGAAGTTTGATGGCAAGGATCCGGTAAATTGGATACTTCAGATGGAGTAATATTTTGATCTACATGGTGTACCAATGTTACAAAAGAGGAAATGATAGCACATTATGAGGAGACAAAGAGCAACACCTTCTTTAGAGCAACACTACAGCAATTGGAAAGAGTAAAAGGCCTTTGTCACCTAGTGGAAAGAAAAATTATGGAAACCAGGAAGCATACCCCTCACAACTATAAAGATGGAAGTGTTTTTTCTCCTAGCCTTCCACAACCTA
>APFE030573056.1:218060-262088 GCA_000404065.3 Pinus taeda
TGGCAAGAATTACCACTCTTAAAACTCTCAAGATAGAAGGACATATCAAGAAGAAAAAGGTGCAAGAAGTGAAAGATCGCATCGAGAAAGAAGAAATGAATCCAACCATATCTTGTAATTCATTGGTCAAAATTACCACTTCTCAAACTATCAGGATAGAAGGACATATCAAGAAGAAAAATGTTCAAGAAGTGAAAGATCACTTCAAGCATCAAGAAATGAATCCGACCATATCCCGTAAAGGATTGGAAGAAATTACCACTCCTCAAATTCTAAAGATAGAAGGAGATATCAAGAAGAAAAAGGTTTAAGCAGTGAAAGATCACATCGAGCATCAACAACAAGTTCTCCAACTTTTAAAGGATAATGCCACTTCAGTGCAAAATCAAATGAAACAACAAGTAGATCAACATCATAGTGAAAAATGTTTAGATATAGGTGATTGGGTATTTTTACTGCTACATATCAAGCAAGCTATTTATGAGAATGAAATGGTTGCAATACTACATGCACTTAAAAAATGGCAACCTTATTGAATGGGAAGACTCTTCAAGGATGAGGATGTTGAAGCATTGTTTTGTGCTATTTCTATTATCCAACCAGATTGGATAAACGAAGCAAGGGATGAATGGAAGAAGGGCGAAGAAGTATGGCCACTTATTCAAAAGTTGCAAAAGATCCCAATTCAAACAATATTGCCAGAAACTGAAGAGGAAGGAAAAATCATATTGGAACCTAGAGCAGTCACAGAAACAAGAACTGGACAGCTACGAAATCGATCAATTTTATAGTATCTCATCAAGTGGAAGAACTTATTTGTTAAATATTCCACATGGGAGGACAAGAATTTTATACAAAAGCATCAAGAACTACTCAAGCATTGAGGACAATGCGTTTTGAAGGGGAGGGGCATGTTAGGCCCCTATACTACTAGTGTAACCCCTTATTGTTATTAGTACAACCCACTTATTATATTGATGTACCCACGTAGTTCCCATATTGTTACTATTATGCCCCATAGAAGCCCACTATTGTTATTATTGTGCCCTTACATTATTATTGTTATGTTGGCTCTGATTATGTTTGACCCCTTAGACCCCTATATATAGAAAGGAGGTCTTTTCATTTGTATCATCCAAGAATTGTTCATTTATGTAATGTAAAGGAGGTTTCCCCCTCGAAGAGGCTGAATTCTGAGGTGTTGATCTATCTTTTCTATCTTTTCTTGAGATGGTTTCATAACAAAAGGCCTCTATCCAAGTCTACCAATGCAGAAATTCATCATATCCGCCAATGTTCAATTCCGAACAAATATGCACTCCCATGCCAAACCAATTACACTCTTGTTAATGAAATTTGAAATGGGACATGATTATGCAATACCTAACCTTAAGATATAACTTTGCATCATGTCTAACAAATATCCTACATAACTTTGTTTCCCACTTATACACAACTTTCACATAAGACAAGTCAAAGAAAAAATTAGAATGTTGTAACAATGCAATAGTGTTTGAAATCATTAAAAAAATAATATACAATTTGAATTAATTATATTGGCCAGTAAATGAAGCATGAGCATTCATTTTAATGAAGTAAGGAAACTTTGGCTTACTTCACAAAAATGCATGCCCAACCCTCATTTCAAGGACAAATTAAATTATTCAACTTGGAGAGTATTTTTTACTCATAAGTAACATTAATAAAATTAAATATTTTTAATTTTTCACATATATATTTTTGTTATTGAAGACTACTCCAAATGGCATGGATTTCATAGGATAAAAGACAGAGTTTGTGTGCCTCAAATAAATGCACAGAAGGACCTATAATTAATGATAGCGATATAATGATCATTCCATCATATTATGCATCTACAAAATTGCACCTCAGTCTTGTGCTATAATAATGCCCTAATGGGCCCCAGTATTGTGGTGTAACAACACCCTAATGGGCCTCAGTCTTGTGGTGTAACATCATCGTAATTGGCCTCAGTTTCATGGTGTAATAATTCCCTAATGGTCCTCAATTCTTGGCTATGACAATGGCCTCTTTGGGCCTTCTTATCTGTGACATGAGAAAATATTCTGATAGAGATATCAAGAAGATATTTTGAACCCTATGATAGAGATATCATGACAGATATATGAAAGAGATATTGTAACAAACCTATGATTCTTCCATTGCATTATTAATGCTACTGTTCTCTGTACATAATTTCGTATGATGATATGGGGCGAATGCAATCTGAAAATGTTTTAAAATACAATTATGTACAACAGAGACTTCTAGCCCTAAGAAAATTAACATTATTACTACTCTACTGCTTAATAAATATATGACAATGTAAAAGTGTTTAAAATAATAAATTAAACAATCTACAATTTGAATCAATTAGATTGGCCAAGAAAGGAAGCCTCGATGTGCATTTCAGTGAAGCAAGGCAATTTTGACCTGCTTCACAAAAATGCATGCCAAACCTTCATTTCAAGGCAAAATCTAATGATTCAACTTGGAGAGTATAACATTAATAAAATTAAATATTTTTTATTTTTTAGATAATATTATATATATATATATATATATATATAATATCATAATATAATATTATATATATATATATATATATATATAATAATATATAATAATATATTCCCTTTTGTTCAAGAATACTCCAAATTGCATGGATTTCATAAGGTAAAAGGCAAGGTTTGTGTGCCTCAAGATTTCAGTCAAGATTGGATAATACACTATAAATTTTAATAATATCGTGAAAAAATATAGATGTATCACAAAATTCCATTATATCAATTTTTCCCAAGTTAAGTGAAAATTTGATTACCTAATGTCCCACGTCATCCATTTTGTCCTCATCTGATATGACACAATCTGTTGCCATGGCCTCATCTGACTCCTTTAATACACAACATAGTCAATAATGTTTAGTACACCAATTATTTCAATTCAATGAATATGCTATCAAACACAAAACTTTACTTTAATCATATATTTGACATATTGATATCGTGTTAAGTTGGAGTTGATTTTTTTTTATAACCCTAGTTATATACATTGAGCCTAAATTTCGACAATAAAAGTATCCAACATCTCTATCCCACATGGGAAACCTAATTTTCAAACATTTCCCTTTATCATAGAATCACATTTAATCACCATTTATGTGCATTTCAACCAATAAGTTTGATCTAAAATGCCTCATGCAAAAAAAATGATTTTTGCTCCTCTATGTTGTGGTATTTGTGAAATCATAAATACCTTCCTCCTTTGGTTGAGGTTGCTTTTTTTTATTACCTGTATTGTATCTACAAATTTCATTTCATATCTTCTTCGATCCACTTTCCTCTCTATAATTTAGTAGTGCTACACTGTCCACATTGTTAATTTTCACACTAATCTATGCTGATTCAATTACTTTAGCCCAATTCAATTATTCAATTAGCAATCTTTCAATAACAATTAATACTTCCAACTATCAACAGTAATTGAAGATAAAATAGTAAATGTAATGAAAATAGGAGACAATCAACACATCAAAAAGAGACACTGATTTGTTCAAAGACCAGGTGAAAACCCTTTGAAATTCTTCTTCTATTAGATTGTCATAAAATGTTCAATAGAGAGTACAATGAGCCCAAATCCATAAATGATAATAAAATTCAAAATATTGACTTGTTAAACAAATCTACCAGCCAATATCCAAACTATGTACCAATAGTCAAGTTAATGCAATCAAATATACCCACACAATTCTTTTTCACCCTTCGCAGTTCTTGTTTAACCTTCAGAGTTCCTCTTCACCTTTCGCAATTCCTATTCAACCTTCATAGTTCCTATTCACCCTTCACAACTCCTATTCAACCTTCGCAATTCTTGTTCAACCTTTAATTTTAGATAGAATGAAACAAAAAAAAGAAGAAGAAATGAGATGTGACGATGATATCCAAATGAGCTTGAGGTCTCTTAAATTTATATGCTTCCAAGGGTGTCCAATTTTCTTTAGTGATGACTTGATCAAATGTGCATATGTGGACTTTTTTTCATAAGTACACTTTCCCTTATCCAAATTGAGTGCTTCTATAGAAAAAACTGGTCCGATAAAAAACATGAATCTAGTCCCATGTTTGGAATTTATCACTAATCTGCCAAATTAACACTTTCTCTTAGCTAGGGAGAAAATCCAACTGCATCATGTCATGTATATCTTATTGTCATATCATGTCCCATCTCTGCTCAACTATATCTACTAAAACATTCTCAAATCTAAAGAAGAAGAATTGAGGAGCATCATATATCACCCTCTATAATGTCGTAGAGCACATATTAATCCAAATACAATATCAGGGAGCACACCTTAGCTTGAAACTACATTGGGGAGTACATATCAACCTAGAATCTCATGGGTTAGCTAAACATCTACAACCCCATATCTAGCAATAGGTAATATACGGGAGCACATCTCAACCTATTGTATTTCCACTAATCTTCCCAACAATGACCCTCAAAATTCATGTGGTAGAACACTTGCATCATAATCATATTGGATTATACATCCCCAAGTACACTCTCAACCTATTGGCCAAACGAGGAGTGGTAATCCCAACAAGGCCAACTTGAGGTTATGATGCCAACCGGGTATACTCTACAAAGGCCAATATATGCAATAAACATCTCCAACCCTATGGGTAATAGATAGGGGAGTAACATCTATGACCCTATTGTCCATAGATCCCTCAACCCCGGGAGCCCTCCATCATAATTCCTTACCTTGAGAGCTCAGACGAGGGGGAAGAGTCAACTCAGTGTTCTTGATTAGTGATGCTCCTTATCAGAAGGGGTCACATCCATCAGTCCAAGCTTCTCTCTAAATAGCAATAACTTCCCTTTCGGTAAAGGCTTGGTGAGAATATTTGTAATCTACACATTTGTCGACATATGATGGAGTCTAATGGCTCCTCCTTGCACCATATATCAAATTTAATAATATCAAATTTCCATGTGCTTGGACTTGTCATGAAATATGGGATTTTATGCCAAACAGATGCCAATTTTGTTGTCGTAATATATCATTGTAGTGTCTAGGACCTTCTCAAATAGCTCTCCAAAGAGCATCCTTAACCAAATTTCTTCATAGCTAGCCATGCTACCAGCAATGTACTCTTCCTCAACAATACTCAATGCTACAAACTTTTTCTTCCTGATCATCTAAGACATCATGGTAGATCCAAGACTAAAATAACATCCAAATGTACTCTTCCTCAACAGTAATCAATGCTATAGACTTTTGCTTCCTAATCATCTACGAAATCATGGTAGATCCAAGACTAAACTAACATCTAGATTTACTCTTCCTATCGATAATGTTTCCTACCCATTCAACATCAATATATCCATGAATTCGAACATATTCGATAGAATATCTTAGACCAAGGGTTAACATCCCATGAAAATATCTGAAAATGTGTTTGGTAGCAATCCAATGTGCATAGAGAGGCTTAGTCATGAATTGAATCAATGTGTTGACTTCATATCATATGTCTGGATGGGTGTTCAATAAGAACATCAGAACCCCAATCAACTTTCTATACTTGGATGGATTCACCAAATCAGGTCCTGCAGCATCCTGCAACATCTCCACATAACTTCTTGAAATTCATTTCCATTGGTGTAGGAAAGGACTTGCATTCTGTCATTCCAAATCTCTCCAACAACTTGATGACATATTTTCCTTGTGAAAGGGAAATATCATCGGGCCTTTCCCACACCTCAAATCCTAGAAAGTAGTGCATGAGTCTAAGGTCCTTTATCTTGAATTCAAAATCTAGCTCCCTCTTACACTCAAACATCAGGGGCTCACTACAGGTCAAGAATAGATCATTAACATATAAAACAAAAGTCAATGGCATACCTCAGACTACCTTTAAGTAGAGGTTGAGATCTACATTTCTTCTTGTGAATCCTAGTCTCACCAAATAATTGTCAAAGAAAGTGTACCATGCTTTGGGGGTTTGCTTCAAAGCATACAATGCCTTCTTCAACCTATAAACACATGTTTTTTAATTCTCTACTTAAAATTCATGTGACTGCTCAACGTACACTACTTCCTGTAACATGCCATGTAGGAATGTTATCTTCACGTCCATTTGATGTAGGGTCCATCCTTAACTTGTGGTAAGAGAAACTATTGAACAAATGGTTGCATATTGAGCCACGGGTGTAAATAAGTCATCATAATATTCTTCCTCTTTTTTGGGAGAATCCTTGGGCTATGAACCTTGCTTTATATTTCTCAAAGCTACCATCAAATCCATGTTTAATATTGAATAACCACTTCGAATTCACCATAGATTTCCCCTTTTGTCTTCGTACAACATTCCATACGTCATTCTTCATGCTTGATTCATATTCCTCGACCATAGCATCCTTCCAAACTTGTTCTTTCATGGCTTGTTCAAAGGTGGGAGGTTTGGCTTATCTCATAGTGCTCATGGCTACTACATATCCTTGATACCTGCATGGCTTATTACTTTCTCTAAATGATCTTCAAATGGGAATTTGTCTCTCATTGTCCTACAATGTGTCATGGAGCCAAAGTGGCTTCTTCATGGTAGGAATATCACTTGGAGGAGGATCTAAGGGATCCATGGAATCATCGACAATGTCGATCTCAGATTTAGGCACAGAAAGACCATCTAAAATATCCATATCATCATTTTTCTTCTCAGGAGAAGGAGGCAAAGGAAGGTCCCTTACTTTTCCAAGGGAAACATCTTGATCGAATGTTACATCCCTGCTAATCTCAACCTTCCTATGACCAAGAATATATATTATAAAAGATTTATAATTTTCACAATATCCAATAAACATACCTTTTCTTCTCATGACTTCCATCTTGTTTCGTTTGTCATTCAGCACATGGAAATCTAGGGGGCAACCAAAGATACAAAAATGGCTAAAATCAAGCTTGACACCTGTGAATACTTCTTAGGGGTTATTGTTGTCCAATGCTTAATGAGGCACCCTGTTTTGAACATATACAACAACATTCGTTACTTCTCTCCAGTGGAACATTGATAATGTTTTATTGTGGAGCATGGCATGGGCAAATTCTACAATAGACCTCTTCTTTCTTTCAACTACTCCATTTTGTTCGAGAGTATAGGGAACAATCATCTCCTTCTTGATACCTTCCTTATGAAATTCAATGAACTAATTCAAAATGTATTCTCCACCATTATGAAACTCGAATATCTTGTTTTTCTTCCTTGTTTGAATTTCTACCAAAAATTTGAACTCCTTGAACATTTCAAAGGCTTCATCCTTGTGCTTCAAATAATATATCCATGTCTTTATTGAATATTCATCAATTAAGGTGATGTAGTAGAGATGGCCACCAATAGAATACATGAGAATCAGACCACATAAGTTGGAATGAATGAGATGGAGGATGTTGTTTATCTTGTTCTTGCTAGAGGGGAATGGTCCCCTTGTCTTCTTTCCACTGGCACAACCTAGAAATATTCTATCATGTTGGGCTTAAACATCAGGAATACCATAAACTAATTTCTTCAATTTTAGAAGAGAATAATAATGTAAATGGGCCAATCTTCGGTGTGATAGCTCACTGAGATGATTTCTATCATAGACTAATACTAGAAGATGTCTTCCAGTAAACTTGTAGAGTCATTCAAATCTTGATCCCAATGTGAATGAAACTCCCATAGGTGATCAATAGACCAAGTAAGAACCTTTCCCCTGATGAAGGAGACCTTCATTCCTTTGTCTTCCAAATAAGATATTGATACCAAATTCTTCTTCAATCCTAGCACATACATCACATCATGGAGCACAATATATTCCCCAGACTCCAAATGGAATTTGATGGACCCAAATCCTTTAACAAGATGATTGGAGTTGTCTCCAAGAATAATTTTCAAATTTGACTCCCTCTCTACCAAATTATAGAGAACTTCCTTATACCTAGATAAATGATGAGTGGCCCCACTATGAACCAACCAACTATCCCATGAATCCAGAGGAGAGAACTAGTAAGGGAAAACATAAGAATATATTTAGATTGATTACTCACACTACATTCATACATGGAGTATCTTAGCTTATTCTGAGGATGAAGATCTTCTACATGGTCACTTGGAGCATCTACTCATCTTCTCTCATCTCTTCCATTGCGATCATTCCTCTGGTCATGTCCTCTTCTTTGATCATAAAACCTATAACTTGTTGTTGCTTCTAGTGTTGTAGCGTGGATCGCTGTTCTTTTCGGGGAAATATTGAGCATAATGACCCTTCTTATGAAAGTTATAACATTCAATGTTAGATGATTTTCTATCATCCCTTCTCTTTGTATTTCGACGAGGAGGCTTTCTTGAATTTGATGGACCTCCTTTTCCTCTCTTCCTCTTATTTGAGTGATGAAGGTAGTGGGCTCTCACTCTTCATTCTTTTGAATCCTTCCTCTTGATATCATCCTTGATTATTCTTGAGTGAGGTTTATAACAATATCATCAAATGACAGGAAGGAATTGTTGTTTCTTATGGCAGTAATAAAGTTTTCCCAAATGAGAAGGTGACCTCTAATTGTTACAATCATCAATTCCCCATCAAGCACAGTCTCCCCAACTCTTTGCAATTGATATCTAAGAAGAGATATCATCATAATGTAGGATTGCACAAACTCTCCCTTTTTCATGTTCATGTTTTTGAGTTGATCTTTTAAGGAGATGATTCCATCAAATAGTTGGCTTCATACGTTCCAACTATCTTAGCATACATGTCCTTAGACTTTCTAAAATTTCCAACATATGCAAGTATACTATCTTGTAAATCATCAGCTATAATTTTCTTTGCTTTTAATTCACCTTTCTTGTGCTTGTTGTTGGCAGCAAAAAAATAATTCTCTGGAGGCTTGGGTAATTTTCCTTGAATGTATTCCAAAACGTCATTGTTGTTAGCTATGATCTCCATCCTAATCTTTCATGAAACAAAGTTAGACGAGTCACAAAACTTCTAATGTTCCTTTGAAGAAAGAGGAAGACATCTTGACTTGATTAGAGAGGATCCTTCAACTTTCCAACGATGATTGCTTCAAGGCTTCTCTCCTTTTGGGCTTGTCCTTCACCTTAGCTCTGATACCATGTTAATTTTCACACTAATCTATGATGATTCAATTACTTTAGCCCAATTCAATTCTTTAATTAGAAATATTTCAATAACAATTAATACTTCCAATTATCAACAATAATTGAAGATAGAACAATAAATACAATGAAAATAGGGGACAATCAACACATCAACTAGAGCACTGATTTGGTCAAAGACTAGGGAAAAATCCCACAAGGGGAAATCCCTTTGAAATTATTTTTTGATTAGATCATCATAAAATGTTCAAAGGGGAGTACAATGAGCCCAAATCCATAAATTATAATCAACATCAAAGTATTGACTTGTTCAACAAATCTACCAACCATTATCCAAAATATGTGCCAATAGTCTATTTAATGCAAGAAAATATACCCACGTAGTTCTTGTTCACCCTTCATAGTTCTTGTTCACCCTTCGCAGTTCTTGTTCAACCTTCGCAGTTCCTATTTGCGATTCATCATTCCTATTCAACCTTCTTAGCTTCTGTTCACTCTTTGACTTTAGATAGAACGAAACTCCAAAAAGAAGAAGAAATTATATGTGATGATGATATCCAAATGAGCTTGAGGTCACTTAAATTTATATGCTTCCAAGGGTGTCCAATTTACTTTAGGGCCGACCTGATCAAATGTGCATAAGTGGGATTTTATTCATAAGTACACTTTCCCTTATCTAAATTAAGTGCTTCAATAGTCAAAATTGGTCCTCTCAAAGAGAGGAATATAGTCCCATGGTTGGAATTTGTCAATGAGCTACTAAATTAACACACATTATATGTCCATGGCCTCCTCTAGATCCTATAATACACAACAATGACAATAAATTTTAGTACAACAATCAAATCCAATTATCAACAATGAAAACAATAAGTGTAGGGTAAGAATTATTGGTAGACTATATTTTTAATAGAGTATAATTTGTCCTTACAACATAAATATTAATTGAGATTAGCATTTTTTCCTCATGTAACACACTTTACCCCTAGTGTGTATATCAATTTTGTTTCGTTCCTCATTTACAACTTAGTTAATGTAATCATTTTAGATTTAATTAAATTAATTTATAATGAATGTATTAGATTATTGAAATTATGGTTATTCTAATAAATGTATTCTATTCATTTTTTATTTTATTTGAGAATAATATTAAATTCTTCTAACATTTATATGTCTAATATTTTATGGAAAAAATTAATTAGAGGGAGCTATACTAGGCACCATTTTTGTTGAGTTCGATGCCCCAACGTGATCACATTAATTTACCTGAGTTTTTGCTAAAATGGGCGATTAGTGAAAAGAAATATTCAGTGATGGACGAGTCAAATATTTAAAATTCCCACAGGCCAAAACTTAAAAATTAATTACCCACTAACTATTGAACTAAAAAAATAAAAATTAGAATCTTTCTTTCTCCTATGAGAATTTTTTTCACTCTTGATAACTCTTGATAAGCACAGATCTGGGAAAGAAAAGAATAGGCTCCCCTTCCACCACCTAGGTCTTGATCCAAGAGCTTCAAATTCCACCCATTCTATTGCAAATGGAAAATTTTGATATTTCCTTCTTTTCCTTGGATTCATGGTGGAAGCTTGAATACTACAAAATAAATTGACAAATTTTGATGATCTTCAATGTATTTTAAGGATCTTAAGGATTTACATGGAGCTTGCACAAGTTCTTTTATTTTTCTCTCATTTTGGTCTAGAAATTGGATTTGCAGAGTAAATTGAAGGATTCAGATGGAGCTTACATGAGATTTTTATTTTTCTCACTTCGTGGTCCATAAATTGGAGTTGCAGAGTAAGTCATTATCGGTTCAGTGAATAGAGGGTGGATTTAGGGTTAAATTGTCATATATTTATTCATGTATTGATGCATAATGGTTTGATTATCATAAAGGATTAATTAGGAAAATTGTGTGTACGATGGCCATATTGCTTACCTCGGCTCAAATTGTTTCCCTTCACGCATTTTATTTGCCTTCCTTGCACACTCTTTAATCTCCTTCCTTGTGCATTATTTCCCTTGGCTTACCTCCATGGACATAATTTTCTAGCCCAACCTCAGAATGTCAAGCAGAGGGAATGGAGAAGACAATGGAAAAAATAAGGCAAGTCATTGTGAATTTATAGAGATGTAATTTTTAAAATGCTTTCTTGGTTTTTTTTTTTTCCAAAATTTAAAAATAATAATTTATTTTTATATCTAGGCACTTGAGATTAATAAGGAGGAAGAGGTCTTGTATTCAATATTGGGGATAGAGACAAATAACAAAATTGATGGTGTGGACTTGAAAACACTTGCCAGATACATAGAAAAAATACCAACTAAAACCACTGAAGCATTGCAAGCACATCAACTGGCCCAAAGGGAATCATTTGATTCCCTAACCAATCCTAGATTGAGTAGAATATAAAGGAGGAAATCAATAGGAATAAACACTAACAATTTGGAAAAGGAAATAGATACTTCCAATGCCCAATCCACTCCTACAACTCAAATCTATTCTTCCACACCACATTATGAATCTTGCATTGGTAGCCATGATCCAAGGATCGAATACAACATGGTTTCAAGTGAGATTTGTAGATCATATGCTAGGAATTTTTTTGTGAATAGGTTGAAGGATTCATGACTTCAATGGTTCAAAGACCATCTCCATTTTCCATTCTTAGAGATATTTTTGCACCTACAAAAGGAACTAATTCACAACATGTAGACTAAACTTGGTGTAGGTTGGTTCATAAGAAAGGTTAAACTACAAATGTATTAGAACTGTAGGACATTTAGGTGCAATAAAAAAAGAAGATAAAAAAATATTGCTTAAGAAAAGGCTCAAAAGAAGGCCACTTGATGTAAGTATAAAAGTATGGAAAGAACTTGTAAAAATGTATGAGAAGTTGGATGAACAGAGGAAGTAGGGTGAGAAGAGCATCCAAATATTTGAGTTTTCTCATAATATTATATAAAATTTCTTAAAATATTTTTATATTGTATTTGTGTATAATTAAATTCAATTAGTATATGTTTTAGGACAAGGCCTCTAAAGCTAGGCTTGCAAAATGAAGGGTTGTGCATCACAGTGGCCAAAAAGGTCTACATGCCTTGATTTGTACCTTTGTAAGTATATTTAATTTGTTAAATGCTATTCTTTTTATTTCCTAGAAAAAGGTAAGTGATTGCACATTAATTAGTTTAACTAGTCCATGTGCATGTTTTGATAAGAGGACAAATATGGTTGTTTTCCAACAAAATTCAAAAAGGACATGTTACAAAGAAAAAAGAGGATCGACTTTATTATCCAGATGGAGAATAAGGTATTAATAGTTCACTTTCAATAATTTAGTTGGATGTTTTTCTGCTTATATGCCAATTTTCATTTCTTGCAATATAAAGTAGAGGAAACATACCCTTGTTTTCCATATTTAGCTAATGAAAAATATTGTACATTCTAATTGTGAAATTGGTTGGAAGATGGTTGGAACATGATAGGATAAATTGCATCCTCCTAGGGAAATATATCGGTGTAATGTTTCCCACCATATTGATGGAATGTTACTCCTAAGGGACAACTACTAGTCTAAGTGACAACAGAGGCATAATGACCCACTATCACTTTAGTAAAGGTCCCCTTCTCTTTATCAAATTTCACCAATTGAAGGATTCTTGGGACCACGCTACCAACAACATGGTTTTCCAAGTAGTGTCTTTCCTAAAGCTATAAGCCATAATGGGATATCCTACAGTACTATGATTGAAAATTAACTCCCCATTTAAGGCGAGGGAGCTATACTACAGTCAAAACCCTTCCTTCTTCCAAGTCACCCAACAATCCATCCCTAAAGTACCCAAAGAGAAATAAACATAAGCTCCTGATTGCACAATGAAAAACCTTTAGGATTTTATTTCCCAGCTTCAAACACATGCTCTTGATAGTTGAGTGAGGGGACATACAACTAGCTCAGGGAGCATAGATCAAATGGCTCAACACATTGGCTACACTAGTGGTTGTCAAAGATTTGTTGGTTATCGGCTGAAGACAAATATAGGAGAAAATTTCTTGTATGGGGTCACCCAATTTTGGTGGATAACATTTCCCTCCATACCTTGTGTTATCATCATAGAAATATTTCTTGGATGAAAGAGAACCAATTCCTAGGACATCCACATAATTGTTTCAAAACTTTTAAAATATTATTAAAAACATATTAAAATGTGCCTAGAGGTGATATATTACCTTGTGTAATAGAAGATAATCTTGGAGACGAATCTTTGTGCCCAAATTGGCCTTATATTAACAAGAATTTAATTATTTTGCTAGAATGTAGAATTGATAGGAGGCTAGGGTTTATAACTTGGGCCCTTTAATAGAATCCAAATTAAAAACTCTAATATGGAATCTTTAAGGATTTAGATTAAGAATGAAAGTGTAGAAAGAGTGGAGAGCCTATTAATATGTCTTTAAATAGAACTTACAGGTATTCATTGTAGCTATTAAAGACACATAAAATAAATCTATAACTTGCTCAAATAAATTGCTACAATCATGCACATGCTTCAAAGAACGAAAATGAATGTGGAAAACACATGAGACGAACAATACAAACTACAATGTACCAATACATACTAGAATTAACCTCGTTAATTTTATTATTATCTCCAAGGAAGGCAAAATGATTACACAAGTACTAAAAATGCCAAAAGTCTGAATCATTTTCTAGTGGTTCTCATATCTTTTAAATATTACATCAAAATCAATTACAAAGGAAACTATCAAAACATCTATAACTACTTAACTATTCGTTACTAAAAATTATCTTACAATATTATAAAATGATATTTTCTCATTTTTTAGAAGTATGATGACTAGTGGAACATTGACTTTGAGGATTGGTGCCTGCTTCCATCATTTGAACTTATCCTTCAACAGGAGTAATCAACCTTTCACACTTCTTCCAAAGTTCTTCATTTGGGAGCTTACACTAGATCATTTTCTAGAATGAAACTTTCAAATTTGAAAGATTTGTATAATCAAGGTTGTTATCACCAATAAATGATCACTTAGCCATTTCTAACTAGGCAGATCGAAATACACCATGTAGGATTAATTTTACCATAGTAAAATCACTTTCATCATGGGAAATAATTTAGTAAACCCTTTTTATTAAATTACGTTATGATTAAAATTAAAAAAACCCATGTGAATAATTGAATAAATCATTATTTATTTAATTTTATTTAGGAATAGTTATTAAATCATTGTTTAATAATTATTCCTTGTCATATTTGACTAAATCCCCTAAGAATAAGTGATTTGTTTATTATTCCTTATTTCTATTATTGGAATAATTGTTAAATCACTATTTAATAATTATTTCATTTTACACCATTCTTAATCCTTGCAAAATAATTAGTAAATCATTTTATTTGTTAATTATTTATAAATAAAGATATTTGACCATTTTGAATATCTTTTCCCTCTCCAAAAATATAATAAGGTATCCCTAACGGTTAGATCTTGATTTGGTTAATATTATTTTATTATTCTCCAGTTTTTAGATTAACTCAATATTTTGGTTATAAATAGGATGGTTTTCCATTCATTCTTCACCATGATCATTATCATCATCACCATTATCACCTCTTTTCATTTGAGCTTCCATTTGAGTTCTCAACATTGTTTTGGATATTTCACACAGTGAGAGAGAGAATCAATTACTGAAGCATTAAGGACATCAAAGGACCCATTCCACGGAGGGTAATTTGTAGACCCTTTTCATAGATATACTTCACCATGTGTTATCAATAAAATATTTATTCATTTTAAAGTATTTCCATTTCGGTTATTTCATTGGATATCTATATTGTTGTTTGCTACTTTGGATCATATATATTATTTTTGTTGTAGGTTTTTCCACATTTTATCAAAGATATGAAGCGTAAGTAGCCACAAATTGTTGTTAGGGTCACGTGTCACCTAGTGACTTAAGTGAAGTTTTTTTGGTACACCTTCTAGGAAATTTCACACTAACAAACGTTTGCAACAAAAAGTGTCTTCATTAGACAAAGAAGTTGGAAGTCCCGCTGCCAATAATTCACTATAGTACTTCCCTTTAGAATTGTAGTCTTTTGATGTGTTATATATGTACTACTTTAAAAATCCACTAATTCCTTTTCACATAGTTCCCAAGAAAGAAGATTTTTGTGTTGGTCCCAACAACTAGGTAAACCATATCTATTCCTTTGGTCAAATTTGGAATCAAAGAAAAAAGATGATTTGTGAACCTCCTTTAATTTGCTCTCATCCTAAATGCAAATTAGGTTTTTCTCATCAATTTTACTGATTTTCTTAATTACTCTAACTCTTTCTCTGATATCTAATGCCCTTAGTTCAGTTGAATATTTCCCATTTAAAGATTTGATCTTTTTTTAGCCTCCATTGCTTCTTTATGTATAGTTTCCTTACATGCATCAATGCTTGATTAACACCCATTCATCATAATATTTTGTTGAGTAATTATATGAATAGACTCCCATTTATAACATGAAACTTGAATGATATCATCCCAGAAAATTTGTCTAGCTTCAATTAGAGAGATATTTCCCTTCAATTTGGTTTTTAACTCCTTGATCTCATATTGTGTTTTCTTGTTCTTGGTGGTCAACTGATCATTATTTTATTTTGTTGCATTTAGCTGCATGTCCTTGATATCAAATTGTTCCTTTACCTGAGTTAGGTTATCCTAAATTTTCTTTAGTACAAACTATGAAATTTTGAGTTCTTCCATAAATTTTGTAAGCTTCTATGAGGGTTCATTTGACTCATTTCATACCATAATAGTACAAACATGGCTTTCAATTGATTGTTGTAAGCCCTACACTTGTTTCCAAAACTGACATTTTCTTTGTTTCTGTCCACTAACACTCTCATCAACACTTCTCTTTGTCAATCTAAGCTATTTCAGTTGTTTGAGTGTGCTTAGTCCCAGGCATTTTCAACTTCTTCCTTAATGATTGCATCTCAGATTTTTTGTTTTTTCACTGGGGTTTTGATAGCTTCCCTGTCTTATGGATCTATTCCCAATTTAACAAATAACCTCCTATAGTCCTCATTTTGAATATGAAATGCTCTAGAATTTGCCTTTTATTGCTTAAGTTGATTTGAAACTTTCTCCAAAATAGTTTTTGCTTTATTTACTATGAAAGAGATTTTCCTTAGGTCACTATAGAGAATTTCCCCTGCTTGTTTATGAAAATTAATCTCATTAGAGAATGGAATGTCAGCTACATTTAGCGATAGATCTAATGTTTTAAAATGAGGTCCTCAAGGAAGAGACTAAACAACTAGATGCATGAGGGAAAATTTTATTTGGTTCCTTTCTAAATCCTTAGCAGAGAGTAGTCTTGTTTGATAAGTTGGAGTTGCTTGTGTTGCTAGCTGAGTTTCCATGTTTCTTCTCATCTTATGACTTCTTTCTTCAATCTGTTGATAATTCATATATAACACTTCTATGTTGGAGGGAGTTTCTTCAATTGATAATACTTCCAAGTCAGTGAAACAAAAGGAGGAGGTAGAGCATTCAGGCTTCCCAACTCCATTTGAAAACCTGGGTTATTTGAGGGTCCCTCTGTTAATTTAACTTGTACCTCTGCTTCTTCTTCTCTTTAAACTTTTTCTTTCTTTTCAGTTGTGAGTCTTCTATCTCAACATCAATTTGTTTAGGTATATTTATATTCAAGGTCATCTCCCTCACTACAAGGGTTTGAACATCTATTCTTTGTTGCATTTTGTTGCCTAGCCATGTTTCTTAATTTTCCATTTTCTCAAGTTCTAGATTTCTTTCATGAATATAAGGAGCAGAACTGATATCCCCTCTTTATTTGAAATTATATGATGAGGGTCATATTTCCACTTCTTTCCTTGATAAAAGCCAAATGCCTTAATCATTTCTTCATCTTGTAGGATGACTTCTCTATTATTCACAATGAATGGCCCAACAGTTCTTTGTAACTTAAAAAATATACCCTTTATGTGTAGGAACAAAAAGAACTTGGTCAACATTTAGACTTTGCCTTATAAATCCAAGAGAAAATATCCTCATAGTAAAAAATATTAGCAAACGATATGGTGGTACTTCAGCCCCATAAAGGCTTATCTCAATGTAATCCTAAAAAAATACTATTCCGCCACCCTAGTGTCCTCGTTGAGCTACAACAACTCTTTTTCTTGAGGAAAAATCCTTGAAAGTTTTTCATTGTTTAAAATAGTACATATAGTGGCCATGAATGATGACAAATAATACGAAAACCCTCATTATTTTCCTTCTTCCTAACAACACTAGTCCATTAAATCACAAATTTCATTTGATTCTTTGAATCCCACATATTCAGACCCAGATGACTAAACTTATCAACATGTAAATACAAGAACATATATACAAGGAGAGAGGGATATCTAAAAAGACCAAAAATATGATAGTTCTCAAATTGAAAAATGATAAACATTGGTAGGTAAGAAGAGATATCCAAACAATATCTGGTTGCAACAACAAACTCAAAAACCATAGGGCTTGTTCATTTACTATCCTAGTATCATATTCTCCAAAAGGAGACAAAATTATAACTAAGGCATGATGCGTGTCTTCAAAAAATAAGGTTTTTGGATAATTCACTATGGGCAAAGGAATTTTAGAATTTGGTGGCAGAATGAGTCTAAACATACATTCCTTATTCTCTTTAGAAATAAGTATATAACTAATGTGTAAGGAATTATATGAAAACATAATGGGATTCTCGACTTTCGGAAAATTAAAAGCTTCATGTATTAGCTCTAAATTGACCTCGAAAATATTCTCCCCTAAAGAATACATGATAAAATTCCTCTGTGAGAAAAAGGAAGACACTACCCAACTAACAAATTCAGCGAAATTATAGGTATGTGGGATAATTACATGATAAAGGCCAAATTGAATGGCTCCAAAAAGGATATTTGAGTCATTGGAATGGTTAAGAATGTCCCTTCAAAACTTCGAAAGGTCCAAGGAGCAACGAGAATCGTATAGTTTAGGTCTATGTCCATAAGGGGTGTTTGAAAAACCTTCATAGAGATTGCAGGTTTTTTAGTTGATTTTAGGGTTTTATCCATGTTTACAATTTGAAATAAAGGACAAGGAAGAAATGTCGAATTATGAGTTATAAAATAACTAGAGATAATGAACAGCCAAATGCTGATGAGGAATTGACAATGTACACTCTGGATGCTACTCACCGTAACTCTACAACTGGAGGGCAAATAATATAACAGGCAGGACAACCTTTTATCCAAAATCTTGATGATGTGTAAGGGCTCACTTGCTTTCCTAGCTTTCCTTATGGGTACATGGGTTGCCACCAGCTTCCGATGCTTAGTTTTCATAAAAACCAAGGTGTCCCCATAGTGGTTTGTCAAAATCATGGAGAAACTATTAGAATGAATCATGGTCACTATTTGGAGATGGGTTGTTTAACCATCTTGCCTTTAGAAAATTCCTCACCATGTAATATTCGATCGCTTTAACCTATCAGAAAGACCTTGATTCCTCGGTTTGATTCCAATGAGTGATGTTCTGACCCCAAACTTATGTGTGATTTAATTTCCAATTTATAAAATTTTCAGACCCACTTTTATATGTTTTAAGGTTGAGCTTTTATGACTGAAACATTAGGCTTGTATACAGTATAAATTAAAATTTTGAAAAGGGATTGTTATATAAACAAATTCCTATTCCCTACATCCAAAGTATATATAGGAAAAGTAAAAAATAAACCTTCGAGTACAACACCTTGCATTAAATAACTAAGGTACTTGAATTATTTACCCTTCCAACTCTTTGTTCTTCTTCATTTGGGATTCATTCTAGGTAATAATGTAGACTATGGCCTTATGCATGTCTTCCAATTGACTGGTTAGGTGTCTCATCTCCTTCCTTATCTCATGCATCTTATCACGTAAACACCCTTTAGGAGGAATTTCCAAAATCAAAGACTCCAAGTATTGCAAGAATTAAGACTACCACCACACAGGAAAAAAAAAAACAACAAGAGAATTGGAAGGACAAATCATTTTTTTGTATTGGACAAGACTAATTCTTACCCAATAACTAAGGCCCATTAGGGCACTGTTACACCACAAGAATAAGGTACACGTTTGTATACCAGGATGGAATGATCATTATATCAATGACAATTACTTACAGTTCCTGATGTGCTTTTATTTGAGGCATAGAAACCCTTCCTTTTACCCTATGAAATCCATGCCATTTGGGGTATTCTTGAACAACATAAATATATATGTGAAAACTTAAAAATATTTAATTATTTTAATGTTACTTATGAATAAATAAATACTCTCTTAGTTGAATCATTCAATTTGGCCTTGAAATGAAGGTTGCAGGTGCATTTTTGTGAAGTAGACCAAAATTTCCTTGCTTCACTAAAATGCACACCTAGGCTTCATTTCTTGGCCAATATGATTGATTCAAAATTGTAGATATTTATTTTATTATTTTACACTATTTTATGTTTTTATATATTTACTAACTAGTAGAGTAGTAACAATGTTAATTTTCTTAGGGCTAGAAGTCTCTACTGTAGATAATTGCATTTTATAACATTTTCAACATTTTCACATTGAATTCACCCCATATCATCATAAGTAATCATGTATTGAGAACTTTTAGAATAAAAATGCAATGGAGTAGTCATAGGTCCATCATGATATCTCTTTCTTAGGGCTCAACATATCTCCATCATATCTCTATCATAATAATTTCTCATATCACAGCTAAGAAGGCCCAAAGAGGTCATTGCCATACCCAAGAATTGAGGCCCATTAGCGTGTTGTTGCACCACAAGATCGAGGCCCATTAGGGAATTGCTACACAAGAATAATAAGGTACAATTTCATGGACCCATAGGATGGAGTGATCATTATATCACAGCCAATTAATTACAGGTCCTTGTGTGCACTTATTTGACGCACACAAACCTTGTCTTTTACATATGAAATCCATGCAATTTAGAGTATTCTTCAACAACATAAACATATATGTAAAAAAATAGAAATATTTAATTGTATTAATGTTACTTATGGGTTAAGAAATACTCTCCAAGTTGAATCATTCAATTTGGCCTTGAAGTGAAGGTTAGGCGTGCATTTTTTGTGAAGTAGTCCAAAATTGACTTGCTTCACTAAAATGAACACCAAACCTTAATTTCTTTTCCAATATGATTGGTTCGAATTGTAGATTGCTTATTTTACTATTTTACACACTTTTACATTGTTATATCTTTACTAACCCATGGATTACTAACAATGTTAATTTTCTTAGGGATATAAGTCTCCGTTGTAGATAATTGCATTTTAAAACATTTTCAAAATTTTCACATTGCATTCACCTTATATCATCATAGGAAATTATGTAGAGAGAACATTAGCAATAACAATGCAATGGAACAATCATCGGTCTTCCATGATATCTTTGTCATAGGTTGCAACATATCTCCTTCATATCTTTGTCATAATTTTTTCTCATATCACAAATAAGAAGGCCCAAAGAGGTCAATGTCAAACCCAAGAACTAATGCCCATTAGGGCGTTGTTACACCACAATATGGAGGCCCATTAGGGCACTATTTTTTTGTTGGAAAATATTCACATTATGTTAACATGGAAATATACATAGAGTACATGCAAAGAAATTTGGGGGGTCTTTTCCCATCACCTATTGAGGTTCTCTGCCCTTGTAGAGAGAAACTAGAGAACATTTCTAAAATTTTCAAACCAAGTCTTTTGAAATGCATCATCAGAACAATCTTTAAGCTAAACATTACAAAATTTAGAACCATATTTCTACGGTGGGACTGAGCCACTGAGAGCCAAACCTTGAACAGAAGAAAAAACATAAAAAAATATTTTTATTGTTACACCATAACACAAAAATGTGGCTTGTCCTCAAGCCACTCAGTCCTTCTTCTATCACCATGGATCTCGAACCTCTGTCCTTATAGAGGTTATCTTCTTTCTCTTGGTACAACAAGTGTAGGGATAAATAGGGAACCTGTTTTCCTTAGAGCTCGTCGAATAGACTAGGAGGGGTTAGCCACATCTCCCCTTCCCACAATGATGCTCTCCAAAAGAGAAACATGACCACAATTGTTGCTTCAGGTTTAGGTCCCATGCCTATCCCTGACCATTTCTCTTTCACCCTAGTGTACCTTCTCCTTCCTTTGGCACATAGTGGAAAATATTTGATCCCGTTGCCTTCTTCAAGATACTTCAATGGTTAATAGGGTGGGGTGGCTAACAATTTTTCAACCAACCATTCCATTTCCTCAAAGTGATTATATCTCCTTCTACCCACTAGAAGAGGGATATTTCCTAATTCCAAGTAATGGTTAGGGGTAAGGTCACCCTGTCCTACCATTAATAAGGGGGAAGAATCTCGTCATATTTCTATACCTCCCATAGTGGGAACTTTCCCGCCACAGTTCCACCATATGGACTTGCAAATCCATCCTTCAAGGGGTGTTGGGCTACACTTACTGCTGAGACTATAGCATCATGTGAGAACCATCTTTGTGAGCATAGGGGACCCTCCTTTTTCCTAGCCACATGTCGCAACTTAACCACCTCCCATGGATGAAATATCACTTTCTATATATGTCACTTCCACCTCTTCTGATGCAGTTTCTCCTTCCATAACTGTGTCACCTTACTATGGCCACTCCTTGATTACCCTTCTCTCATCATTTCCTCCATCTCTTTTAATTCACCTTCAGATCCCTTTATGAGCTCCCTCATACTCCTTCGATTTTGCACCACTCTTACACTCCTTCTCTTGGTTCCAACATAAATTTCCCTTGTCTCCTCTAATCCTTGATTACTCAAAGACTTCCTTTCACCAATATTTTCATTCCTCAATTTTCCCTTGGGTGGTATTTTATAGTGTTTCACACTTCCTGCTCTTTCATCATTTCTACTTGTGATCTTAACTCCACCGTTATCTTCCATTATGGTTTTCTTACCCGAATCACTCTCATGGGGGCTTCACTGACGAAGCAATACAATACATGCGTTCATATTGGGGTACAAGAAAACAAAACCTTAAAATAATATATTGACTATATATAAGCTTAAAGGCTTATATATAGCTTATATATATATATATATATATATATATATATATATATATAATATATATATATATATATATATATATATATATTACAAGATTATTTTTTATATCAAATATTGGCCAAGAGGGAGGCTAAAAATAGGCAAAAATGGGTTAATATCGGGCCCATGGGAGAGAGTGAAACCTTGTTCGAAACCTCTGCAACCTCTCTTTGAAACCTTCCACAACTTCACAACCATTCTTCACAACCTTTGTTGGGAAAGTGTGCAACCTCCAACAACCTTTTGTTGGGTGAGAGTGCAACCTTTGTTCTATTGAGTGAGAGTGCATGGAAACTTTTTTCTATTGGGAAAATAGAGGCAACATTCATTTGTTTGTAAACTAATGGGTTCTAGGTTCAAGTTTAGGTCCTGTCTTATCTCAAAGTCAAGAAGAAGTGAACTGATGGACCCTGATGATTGTAACTAGTAAAAATATCATTAGGGAAACATCCCCAATCGAAATGCAAAAGTGGGCCCTTGGAGTTAGGCTTGACCTCTGGGAACAACCCGCTTAAAATTGGAAAAAAAACTTCATATTGTTTTGGAAAAATGTATTAGCTTTGAATATGAAACATTTCCCCAAAAATGAAAACATGCAAGAGTTAAACAAAAATGTTTTCTATTAATAGATTTACAGTGGTCAAAATATCCTTCCTATTTTGGCTATTCAGTATGATTTCTATTCAGTTCTAGGTATCCTTTGGAAAAACACCTATTAGAGGCAAAATGAAGTTGCAGCGTCATGATATATCTCTGATGTTATGTATGTGTATATTGTTGACTTTGTGTAGAAATGGTTGAGTCCATGAAGAGGGTGGTGAAGCCAGACGTGGAATTAACTATAGAAGAAAGGAATATGCCCTCTTTTGGGTACAAAAATGTGATTGGGGCTAGGCAAGCATCATGGATAATTATGTCTTCTATTGAGTAGAAGGATGAAGCAAAGGGAAATGATCACAACGTCAAGCATATCAAAGATTATAGACAGAAAGTTGGAGTAGAGAATTCTAATATTTTCCATGATATTATGACCATCATTGACAAACACCTCATTCCTTCCTCCAGTATTGGCAAATCGACTATTTTTTACCATAAAATGTAATTTTGTTTATATTGACCTGTGAAAATGATGTGCAACGTGGATATTAAACTTTTGGGTTTTCTTATTTTTGGGGTTATGGATGTTGTGTTTTTGTTGTTACACAAGAAAGGACACTACTACCATTATATAGCTAAACTCAAAATAGGAAATGAGAGAAAATAAGCCACCAATCAGTCCTTGAAAGCTTACTAGGTAGAAATATCAGTTTAAAATTCAACGTATTATAAATTTTAACTATTGAAGGGTTCAATAGTGTAACTGAAAGATAAGGAAATGTTAAAATTTATTATTGATCTACTTAGCAAAGAGGATTTCATTTTCCAAAGGGTACATCATGTGGTGAAGTTAATTGTTATGGTGGCTTTCTAAGAATTTGGACTCAAATCGTAAATGTCAGGGATTGTCTATTTCTTCACTAAGCTCAGTTTGTTTTGGGGATTTACAGTGGAAGGCATGATTTAGGTCCTAGAAATTTCTTTTCTTAGATTTCTTATTGATGGGTAGTCATTAATTTCTCTGCCAACAGAAATTTGGCTGAAGTTCAAAATTTTCACCTTTTTTTTATTTATGCCAGAGACTATGAATTGCATTCTAACTATTTGAGAATCCTCACAAATTTCTATGTAACATGTGAAAATTAATAAGTGGGATTTTGTTACCCTTCTAAAAAAGGTTGATATATGTGGTAAGAATCATGTGGCAATACTCTTTTAATTCACTTGATGCACCATAATTAGAAGAATTCCCTTCACTAGAAGAGTGTGAATTGCATGCTCACTATTGGAGACTTTTGTATTTATCGAGTCTTGGGGAGATTCCATGAAACATGTGAAAATTAATAGGTGGGATTTTGTTACCTTCTAAAGAAAATTTATATCTGGGTAAGAAGTGTGTGATAATGGTATTTTATTTTTCTTGAAGCTCTATCAGTCCTCTATGAATGGTGGTAGTTGGAATGTAGTGATTTTCATTGATTATGCCTTTGTTAGATATTTAAAGAGTGAAATTAACACAATGGTTCTTCTTGAAGATTATATTATACCCAGGTAAATCTGATGGTTAATGGGTTGGCTCTCTATTATTTTCTTCCAATGATTTCTTGGGTTGACTAATCTAGTTTAGATGGTGTTGCAATGTATTTCTAGTTTTCTGATTTTTGAATTTTCCTTTTCACTATTCCTTAAGGGTTATATGAATAGAAAATAATGTCACTCTCATAGGTTTCCCTAAAGGTGCATACATAGAACTTAGAAGGTAACCTATAGACTCAATGAAAGTTAATCTTGCTATCCTTCCTGAGAATTCTTTTAGAAAGTTAGCAAGATTTAGCTCATTTAACTACACTTTTTGTTTTAAATGGTCCATATGTTTTGATTTTCCTAACTGTGGGCATGTAGGAGACAACCTTAAATTGTTCTAGATGGTAAAGAATATTATCCTAGATTTCATCAAGGATTAATATCACTTCAGTGATGAATTTTAAACACATGTAATACAGTGTTTGCTTTAGGGGTCTTATGTAAAATTTAATTTGTTTCTCTTAGAATCTTACCTTTCATGCTTGGACCTGTATAGTTAAATTCTATTACTAGAACTACCCACTGATTAAATTAAATTTGGATAAGGTATGGTGCTAGTTATTGGTTGCTTTTATTACAAGTGCCTAAAAAGTATCAAGTGAATTAATATGGTAAGATTGTTGCTTTGTAGTTATATATAATGAGAGTTGTATAATTTTATTCCTTACTGCGAAGGTGTGGCATGGAATACAAGGTTCTTGAATGTGCATATTATTTACATGGATTCTTTAGTTCACATGGTTGAGGAAGCTTCAAATGCAAATTTATATTCAGCACTAGACCTGAGTGATTTTGAAGTAGGATTCTTTGAAAGTCCTCATGTGTTATCCATTTTGGCTTGCCTTCTAGATAGAGTTGTACAAAGAAATGAAAATTTACTAGACGCTACTGAGAAGAAAGAAAAAATAAGAGCTTTTCATGGTCTCCAAGCACCCAACTTAAGCATTCGAAGTTACATTGATAGAATTTTCAAGTAATCAAACTTCAGCCCATCATGCTTTACTCTTTCTTATGTGTACATTGATAGATTCGTCCATAAACAACCAGAGGTTCCTATCACCTCCTTGAATGTTCACCCTATTTTGGTCACAAGTCTAATGGTTGCATCAAAGTTTATTGATGATGTGTAAATGTGGGTTTCAACTCAATGTTGTTTGGGATGTCATTACAAATAAGTTATTGCCTCTTATTACATTGAATGCATTCAATTATTTCAAATTTTTAACATTTACTTTGTAGAATATTATATTTTATTTACATTTAATTATCTTTTACTATTTAATTTATCAATGTATGTAATTTCCTCAATTTGTCACCCTTCAATGAAAGTGAAAAAAAAAGATATTTGTTCTGAAATAAATTATCTATTCTATTTTTTTCTTATTGCTTCTTAATATCCTTTTTGTATACTCGGATGTGGGTGAAGTTCAAGAACATTAATGGCGAGCCAAAGGAATGATGGCACTCGGCTCAGCCAAATGGTGGCCAACGCACCATCCCAAGCTCAGTTATGGCCTCCACAGATTTACTTGACGTGAGAGCAGGTCCACCTACATGTAGACTTTAATGGCTGCTCAGGCCGAGATACGAAAGCTATTTGATTTAACATGGCACCTATCAATCCCTCTGTCTGCACTCCCTCCCTCAGCATTTGCCTGATCCAAGCTAGAAACCCCTGCAGTAGAAGTGCTACAAGAAGCTGATGTTGGCTTCTTTGCTGTATTGACTTTGGAAATGGGTATCATTACTCTGATTCTAGGCACTGCCCTTTGAACCCTATCCAGGAGCCCTCTGTGCATTCTTTGCTTTCTTTCTAGGCCCCCAATTCTCCTGAACTTCTCTCCCGCCACATTGCTATGGTTCATCATCGCATGAGGAGCCACAGAGGAGGTAATCAAGGTGGTAGAGCTCACTCTCAGGCAACGCAAAGCTCTGAACCGCCACCACTACTTGCATCTCCACCTCCTCCTCAGGTTAATTCTCCCCCTCCCAGCTTGCCCCACAGACACTATCCTCACACTCGCAGTGGCAGAGGTCATGCGCATGCTTCAATGGCTGAGCATAGAGATTTTTGGCTTCACACTATGACCTTCCCTCTGCATCCTAATCCGGCCTCCCACTCGACTCAATTCAAGTTCTAGAGCAACCTAAACTGGCCCATCATCACCGCTAATGTCACCATCGTTTTCACAGAAGAGGAAGAGAAACATAGGGCTCCTACGTGAAACTCAACAAAGCAACCTCAGGACATTCGCAGAATGGATGTTAGTCATGGATTTGAGTAGCTCCCGATGGAAGAAGGCAGGGGAGCTAGGCGTGGTGGTCAGCATGTGGAAGGTGATACTGCAGGCGACACTCGACAACCAGATGGCAGCTCTCATAGAGCCACAATTTATATGGCTATTGCTGGTAGCTCAAGCGGCACCCTTTAGGCGAGGGAGCCTCCAGGTGGTAGGGTGGATAGAACGTGGTGAAGGAAGGTGAGATATGGTATGGAAACGCGTGCCCCATTGTCAAGGAGGCTCCTGACCAGGACGTCCCAATGTTATGCCACGTGGACACCCACGTGCCAACTCAGGGTTCTACTACTGACTAGTTAGGTCTAGTCTTTTGTTGTTTTGTTTCTTGTTGACATGTTAGGCAATTTTGTCTTGTTTTCAACTGCTTCAAATGGTGATGTCTCAAGTCTTCATTCCAGTTTTGTCGATGTTCTCCCGGTCTTCCGCATGGTTTTTTGTAATGTTAAATTGGTTTCCCCAAATATGGGGTAGTCATGAAACTAAGAAGGAACTCCGTTGTTCTTGGTTGAGGCTACAACCTCATTGTAATTTTATTTTTGTTTCCTTTTAATAGAATTAGCTTTACAGAGAAAAAATATATCCTTTTTGTATGTTGAACCTGTAGATTCTTTAACAATGCTTATTGTGCAAAAGTTGGGGGTGTAAACACATTGGAAATGAATAAATTGGAACTTGAATTTTTATTTAATCTGAACTTCAAATTGCAAGTAACAGTCAATACATTTGAAAGCTATTGCTTGAAGTTAGGAAAAGAAGTTGGTGTTGGTGGTGGCTACCAAATTGAGCGACCTCTCCAATTTTTTTTGGTTGAAATGGCTTAAATAATAAAGAGGAAAAATAAGGACAATCAACGGTGCGAAGGTTCACTTATGGTGCTATGTAGGTAGCAGCTTCCTTGTAGTCAAGAATACCATTTTTGGTTGAGGAGAAGCTGTCCTTAAGGAACTATTTTGATAACTTTCTAAAAGGCTTCAAATTTAAATTTGCTCTATTATTTTTTTTATAATTTAACTACTTTTCTGTGTTTGTTGCTCGTATGTGTGCATCAATATGTTGGGTGAAAAATAGTGTAGTTTTCCTTGCTGAGAATTCTTTTGTTTCCTTGTTATAATATTGATGGTCCTTTCAATTAAAGTACTTGGGTCCAAATATTTTGGCCAGAGTAGTCATTTATTAAAATTTACAATGCATTACTGTAGAGAACTTCAAGTACTCTGGAGTCAGATTTAGTGCCAACTCATCCAATCATGCTAGGATTTGCCTTAAACTTCTCTATTTTCTACTATGAAATAATAAATTCACCAGAAAGGTATGCATTTTTCTGTTTTTGCACTAATATACAAAGTATTCTTAAGTAGCCTAGTGCATTTAGAAAGTTTTAGAAGTGAGTATATGCCAATTTGTCTATGACATTTTTTCATATATATTATGTATGTTGTAGGGCTTATCATCGGGCCAAGCAAGAGTTCGATGAAGCTATCATATAACTTGACACCTTGAGTGAAGAGTCATACAAATATAGCACTTTGATGATGCAAATTTTGAGCGATAATCTCACTCTGTATACCTTTGATCTCCAAGAAGATGGAGGTAGGATTGATTTTTCTATTAAATTCTCCAAGTTTTTTATGGTAAAGCATTAGATAATTTAGATGAATTTATCGATCATAAATATATTTTTTAAATTCTAAACGTTTATCAAATAAAAATTGTTTGATATTATGCCATGATGAGGAAACCTTCAAAATAGTCTTAAGATCGGTTTAGTCCATGTCCTATAAGACACAATCTCAAATATTTTGGATGCTTTCTGTACTCCTTGGTATTATGTCTTCACAAATGTTATTGCCTTCTCAAAAACTGGCCCCCGGTATTTTTTTTCCAAAATAAATAAAATTCATGTTAAGGAACTTTTTGGATTATCAAAATTCACATCACAACCTACTTTCCATATAAGAGAGAAGTGGATTTAAGAACAAACCAAAACCACAGAGTTAGCTTCCTACACAACCAAGGGTTGTTGAAATTAGATTCCCTTGAATAAAAATGGCTAGAGAAGATATTGTGAAAACCACTAGCTGATATGAGACCACAAACTTTATGGAAAATTCACTGTTCCAAAATATGTACTTTAGATTCTCTCCTCCCCACACTACATAGATAAACCATTTATGAGACCAATTATAAGAAGTCTATACTTTCCAGCTAGTTCTGGAATCGATTCACTTCATCCAAGTATTTTGAGATTATTTGATTTAGTGTTGAGTAGATAGAATTTAGGTTTTTTTTTTTCAACCATGAGTGTTCATCATTATAACCAATGTTGCAAACATCTCAATATCATCATGAAAAATTTGTGAAATTAGGATTTCGTGGCCTAGGTGATGTTTGCCATTTTACTGATATTTTGATGGAATCTTAATTTTCCCAATGTTTATTTATTTTTACCAATATTATCTATTTTTATTGTTTTTTGGTTTTTTGGACCCTTGTTGATTTTATCCCAATGTCGACATTTGTAACATTGATTATAAATGACCATCTGGAATTAAATGTTGCAATGATACTACTCGGCTTGGGGTTGAAATGACAGTATGGCATATGATAGTTAAATTATAGGATAGATTGATCATTATTCCACACTTCAAAATATGTTTCTTAAAATTATATCGAAGCCTATGATGGCTACCTTAACTCTGTCATAAGTGTAATTAATTTTGATTATTTCCAGCTAATCATTCTTCTACTTCTTATTATGTATCCAGTTCCTGGAAATATCCTTCCATGTAGACTAATCAATCTGATTTGAGCATCATAGTTCATCCCATTTATAAAGTCCTTTAATTGAGAGGAAGCTTCTATCTAACTTTAGAAGTGATCTAAGAGAGCCATAAGTAGTCCAAGAACACTAGATATTTCTGCTGCTAAAATTCAATCCATCTCTAAATCCCCATAGAGTCCAACTCATATGAAAAGGTATGATTGGCCAAGAATAAAAACTTTGTAATTATCTTTAGAAGTGAACCCTAAACTTTGAGTGTTATCCATTAGATAAATGTATTCCTCATAATAAAAATATTTGTGGGAAAAAAAAAATTATTTTGTCTAATTGCATTTTCCATGCAAAATTACCACTTATGGTCCTAACAAATTTGTTGCTGAAGCAAAAGCCATGGGTGCTAACGTCTACTAGCCCAAGATTTTCATGTTATTCATCTAGTTTATAGATCCTCCAAGAAACAATAGTTAAGCCTTTCCACCCTCCTGGTATGTCCCATGGATTATTCTAAAGGGCCTTCTCAAGCTTGTACTACTTAGAGTCATTCGGGAATCAATGGGAGAAGTAACGCACATGACTAGCTGTCAGGATGTGGGAATGCATGGTGTTCTTTCTAGCTAATGAAAACTCCCTATTTTATGACCTTGGAATCTTAATGTTAATTTTAGCAAGCATCCACTCTCACATTAAGTAGTTGGTAAGTAAAATTCATAGTGTTTCTTCCACAAAAAAAATTAAAAAATCAACACAAACAAGTCTCCAATCATATTGAACTCTAAGGCCCAAGGAAGACAATCTCCTAACTGGGAAGCCCTCAAAGAAATGGAAGTTGAGAGGCTATTGGCCACATAGGGAGTTTTCTCAAGGCGATGCAGACTTGGCTAAGAGACAAAATGAAAAAAAAGCATTTTAAGATTTGACGTTGCATATGGTGGGGAAAACATAGATTTTGATCTCAAAGATTTCAAGGCAAGGGAGTCTTATGTATGTAGATAGACCCACCTTTGACTAATGACCAAATGAAAAAATCTTTCTTGGGTTCTAATGCTAGCTTCCATATGCATCACAGTGGGATGAGTCAAGTCTTTTGCTTGGATCTGAGGTGCTAGATATTATTGAGATGGCTATTAAGAATTGGTTTGGTGCAAAGCATATTGTAGTTGTTGATAGGCTAGTATTTGAAAAGAATTTGGATTTGTCCCATGTATTGTGTCACCATCAAGCATAGGGGGTTTGAGGGCAAATCCTAAAAAAAGGGTGTCAAACAAATCATTCACTATGACTATCCCTTCCTATAAAACAAAAGGGTTGAGAACTTGGGATTTTCAGCCAATACCTACCATCACATTCAAGGCGTAGCATCCACATGTTGAAATTTGTTGGAAATCACTTTCAATGCAAGTTCAAAAATTTCACTTCAACCTGAAGGATCCCCATATCTATTTCTTGTGAAATTTCAACCTTAGGGATGAATCTAAAATATAAATTACAGTAGCATATATTTCACTTCTATCCAATTAAATACACTCAGTAGCCCAATAAAATAAACATACAACAATTACACTTCAAGAGAACAATGTTTACATTTATTAGGACATACTTCTAAACATATAACTGATCTATTTCCTGTGAAATTTTTTCCTCAGGTCTAAATATGAAATATAAATTACAATATTATATATTTCACTTATATCCAATCAAATGCACTTGGCAGTCCAAGAAAATAAATACACAACAATTGCAATTTAAGGGACTAATGTTTACAACCTTTAGGGCATACTTCTAAACATATAACAAAATTGAACATTACTTATTACAATGGGTTTATTATGGCCATAAATATTCCCACTTAGCTTCTACATCTCTGTCAAATCACTTCATGAAAATTGCTCATTGTTATGTAAGATTAGCACGCATAACCAACACTAAAAACTACTCATTTTTCATGAGAACCTAAGTTGAAAATTAGATATGAAATTACATAAATTTTAGACAACAAAGCATGCTTCATATATACATAATATGAAGTTATAAGAACATACCAACAATGTAATACAATAAGATACAATTCATGCTCTCCAAACCGTAGCCAAGGCATTTACCATGTGCAACAAACACTAGTCACTAATTCCTTTAGGAGTTTCTCCCAACCAAAGTTTATTGTTCCACCAAAGATCCACAACTAGAAAGAATACAAACAAACAAGGTCTTTTGGCACCTACACTTCCAACAATAGATAGTTTTCCACTATCTTCTCCACATCAAACACTCTTAAGTTGTATTAAGGTTTTTGTTGGACACCTAATCCATTAGGCTTGGCATGAAGGAATATGAACAGCCACAGGGAGTCTAAGAGACCTCCTAAAATATGAAATTAAGGGTCACACATCATGTGTTTATATCTATATCATTTAATAAAATTAATCTCACATTTATCTAATTGTCTTCTGTATTCTCTCTAGTTTAACAGTGGTATCAAAGCATGCTTAAGTCCTGGCTTCTATGACCTTTGGAGACATGAATTTATGTCATTCTACAAAGTACAATAATGCCTCCCACCTCTAACATGGTTTATACCTGGCCGGAACCATCTATGTAATTCCCCCTGTGTCTCTATTTGTGCTTTCCTCACTCTACTCCTTTCACATCTTGGGCAATATTTGGTGCTCTCCTTGTGTTGACTCGGTCTATTATTCTCTTGCATACTCATTTGTGGGTTCATAAAGCTTTTAGTGCCCATCCTACATCTGCATGCTTGTCTTGCATTGAGGATAGTGAACAAAAGTACTATAGTTGCAAGATGATTTTCAACCCACATAGTGGTTGTTCCCATAATACTAGATGCCAAGAAGGTTGTAGGACGTCTAGGTGTTGGCTCTATTATGAATGAAGAAATAGTTGATGCTTAAACAAGTGGTTCTATTGTGAATTTTTGGATTTCAATGGTATCATATTTGGGAATAGTCTCATTAAGGCTCTTGCACTCCTCTAATAGATCTGGTCATTGCTAGGAAAAAATTTGATTGCTACACTTATAAACACTACATTAGTTGATCAGAACACAATCAACCCAATAGTGAAATGTATATTGACTATCCATAAATATTCTTGGAGGGAACTTGAACCTGGTCTGCAAGCTAATTACCTAAGCTTTAATCTCACTATTTTTGGTGATGGGTATTGAAATCTCAACAATTTTCAACATATAGTTGACTGATGGCGCCCATGCCATAATCATGGTAGTCTTTTGTTGAACTGGTCCTCAACAAGGATTGATGAGGAAATATGGTCATATATGACTTTCCATTTTTTCCCTCATTGGGAATTTACCCCTAGGTTGTTTCCCATATACATTTAGCTAAAAGATTTTAGGCTTGAGGATGTTATTTTATTTTGGACCAAGTCAAAATTTTCTATAAGCAGAATGGGCTAAAATACAATATTCTAAAAGTAGGGCTCTGGGTGGTTGATACTATTTTGTTTTTTGAACTTTGATGACATATTGGGTAACATTGAAGGTTGAATTCAATTCAACTCTAGAGTAAATATTTGGGATGTTTTAATGCTCAAAAGTGATGGAAAGCCTTTTATAGTTGCTTGAAGCTTGTCCTTCATATCCAATGCTTGAAATCTTTGTTGTGAAACCGAAGATTAAAATCCTTCTTATCTTAACTATTTTCGATATGATCATTTTTGCCAAGTTCTCCTTGATGCACTATCTAATTCCCTAGCCATGATGAATGTGCATATTTTTTTGAAAGAGAATTATTATGGAGTGTGACAAGTGTTCTTAGTGAGATGAAATTTAGCTATTGGCTGAATGACTTGAAAAGTTATAGGAAAGATGCATGTTACATTGTAGAAGAGTGTTATGAAACTTGGTTGTTGGGTTCCATTTTGTTCTTAGCCTTGGGAAATGAAAATTTTTTCTATTGAGTGTAGGCATTAGTTATCGACATCCTCTATAATTAAAGAACTAAAATTCTACTATAAATCGAAGAATTACATAATTTTGTTTAGTTTTTACACACCAATTAAATTTGGGAGTTTTCATATTTCCTAGCTTGTAGCCCAATACTAGTCATTATAACAAACCTCTTATTCATCTTCTAGAATGTTTTTATCAATGTGTCAAAACTAGTGAGAAGGTTGCTAGTCTTATATTCAAAGAATCCAACATCCTTGATTTGCTTGAGTTGTTGAGAAAATGGAAAAAATAGATGGAATATTAGAGTTATTGAATACTCTAATACTCTCTACTATTCAAAATATAGTCAAATCATTAAAGCCACTCTCATCAATGTTTGAACCTATTTACAAGATTCACAGGAAAAAAATGAGTTTCTTCAACTCGAATCACAATTCCAAAAAGAAGAACTACAACAAAGGAATCAACATTTTGAACTAGTTCTTATTCAAAACAATTATTTATTTGATATTGATTCTCATGACATAATTATTCATATTCTGTACAACTAATTCTCTAGATTCATTTGCTAAAAATGTTGTAGTACCTTCAACAATGCTAAAATGTATCTTTTAAGTATTGTCTAGCAATCTGGTGGCTTTAAGTCAACATTTGATGGGAACTTTGTGGTTCCCATCAGCGCTAGTGGATACTTTGCTATATTTACGGTGGGAACTTAGTTGGCACTTGATGGGTTGTCAGTCCTCAAGAAATCACTAATGGAAACTTTTGAAATTTTAGTATGGTATCGACTCCTACCTATACTTTTCACATCATCTATCTTCCATACAAATTACCCACCTATAAATCATGTGGAAAATTTCTTATGTCTGAGCTATTTATGCCATTCCTCCTCTTCTTACTCAAAAAGTGTAATAGAAAAGTCTTCCTCCAAGTCTTCAGTGTCTTCTTCCCATAGCACAAAAGTATTCCTCCAAGTCTTCAGTGTTTTCTAATTGCCATAACATGTTGTTAGGAATTTTTTATGATATTATTAATACCTAGAGGGGTGTCATATACCTCTTGCAATTGATTAGTCTAGAATGTGATAATGTCTACTTTTACATATCCTTTGTCACATTTTCTCATTGTGCATTGTCCCCCATGTTAGGCTTTAAGTCAGACAGGGAACCGGTGGTTCTTGTTAGTGTTTGGTGGATGCTTGGTGGGTTTCTTGTGGGTACTTGGTTGACAGTGGAAACTTAGTAGGTTCTCAGTTTTCAACATATTTCTAATGGAAACTTCTTGAATTTTTAAAGTTGTGCTCAGTCTTACATATTTATACATTTTACATCCTTTTTTTTGTTTTGTGAAACCTTACCCACCATAACTCATCATGCCTCAATTTTTTTATGTTTTTTCCTATTTAAGCGGTGCCTCCTTTGAGTGATCCTCAAATGAATTATTGGAAAAGTCTTCTACTAAGTCTTTTACGTCTTCTTTCAAAAACACATTTTGGATCTCAATATGTCCATGAATTATCAACAATAAGACTAGCTTCTTATGTTTCCTGCAACCAACCACCAATGACATTGTAATGTCTATTTTTATCTTGTAAACATATAATCATATTATGTAGGTCAAAATTAATACTAGGAAAACTATTAATATTCTTCACATTTAAGGGTTTGGATCTCTCACAATGTTTTGTAACACTTCTCAGTACATTTTCATGTCAAATTATTAAAAATGATTTTAGACCCAAATAGTTGTGCAAATGTTGTTAGATTTTCTAATTGGCTATTATCTCATCAATTCTTAAGTGTATATGGTTAAAACTTCCTTAAGAAAAAATTGGCATATTCTTAAAACTATATTATAACAATTTCTACTTGTGAGTTAGGGTCTTATGCCCTTTTCATTAGGTGTCAATTTCCTGCTACATTAGTAGGTTCTTCCTGAATGTTATTACGTCGAGCATGCATGTCGGCTGTCAGTTTTGGTCTATTTTTGCTTAGGGAAACCTACTTAATCCTTATATTTTCCATAACATCCATCTCATTTTGATGTATTTTATGCATATTCACATGTTTAATTTTAATTTTGCAATTTCTAGAAGTTTTTATGAAAATTGAGTTTCAAGTGCAATTTTGGATTGAATCAGAAATTCCCGTAATAGCTATGTGGATGACATGTTTGCAGGACACTTGGGCTTGAGTTTGATGCATGGATGGACAGCTTGGGAACTAGGACTAAGCTAACTCCACTTGGTTCGGCCAGAACAAGCTTTGTTAGGCCCGGTCAAGGCTGGTCAAACATGAATAGTCACCAGAAAATCCCTAGGAAATAAGGCAGTTTTGAGATTTTATGGGATTGACCATATTTCTTGGGATGAATTAGATGAGTTCAAATTAGATAGGTGGATATGAGTAGATATGGTTGTTAGAAAGATTATAGATCAGTTTGTTTCATTAAACCTCTATTTAAAGCCAAGACTTTGATGGCTTTTGTAATGGAATTTGTATGTAACTTTTGTATAATTGGAGTTGGGAGCTAATTTGAAGAACTTGTTTCATTCCAATTTGTTGTTCATGCTTGGTTGATTTATTGAAGTTGTTGTAGCTGAGATTTCTTCAAGTGTGCAAGGCAAGGGTGGGGCCCCCCCACTCCAAGCTAAGTACACTTCTTTGTTAGACTAGTTTAATTTTCCATAATTTGGTTATTTTAGAACTTGTTTATGTGCTTTTCTTCAGATTGGTTTATGGTTGATGTGTGATGATTTATTTTATTGAATCTTAGTTTGTTCATCATTTTAGTAAGATGGAATAACAATGTGTTCAAGTTGAACACTCCTTATGTTAAATTCGTGGATTGAAACTAGGTTTTTCCTTGATTACATGCAAGCAGTTTTCCTTATGAATTTTCAATCTTCAATTGATAGCATTATGGTGAACGAATTATGATGGGAAATACCAAAGGTCTCTTAAGTTAAGAGCCTCCCTTCATTGATGATTTGTCCATCTTAAGCTATTGAGAGCTCATGGTTTCTAATTTATATTCATCAAGTAATAATTGAGGAAGAATTGGACCTCTTAAGTTAAGAGCCATTTCTGCTTTCCTTCATTGCAAGGTGAATTGAAATTATTAATGTAGGCTATATTTGTAATATGCACTTCTTTAGTTTTCAAATTTTATCTTCTAAACTTGATTATATCTGATGTCCATATACAGTGCATTTGCCTCCAAGTTTTACAAACCCGGATTGATAATTAAATACTTGTGTTAATTTAGTCAATAAATTAGCCCAACAGCATTTCATGCACTTTCACTCATCTTTGTTCTGTGGTCACTTGTAAGCTCAGAGCATGTTTGTCTTCACTATTATATCTTTCTTGTTTGTTGGTCCGTGCAGCTATCTTCTTCACGAACCATGTCTTCACCAACATGGGTCAACCAATGCGTCGGTGGCTGCATTGGAAGTATCACTTCACATGAGATGACCCATGCACTGTTAGCTTAGAAGTATGAGTAGTGTTTGTTTTTTGAGTTGTTTTCTTACATGTTGTTTGCTTACTTGCTTTTTGTTTGTCTGCTTGCTTATTTTCTTAATTGCTTTATTTTCGCTTTTGCTTTTCTTTGTTTTTTGTTAGTTTGCTTCTTTCATTTCGTAGGATAGATCCACATGAAACCATGTATGATTCTTGAAACAATATGGTAAAGTACAAGAGGGCTTGTGCAACTATTACTACTTGGTTATCTGTCATCTTGCCTCTGTATGAAGAACTTGTTACTTTTATTCCATGATACGTTGATGGAAAATATATATTGTTCGAAGTGAAGCATGGTGAAAACACAATGCTTGCACGCTAACTAGTGTAACCTACTCTAGTCGATTGTCTTTGGGTTAACCCTTGTCAGCTCAGTCAAGTAAAGTAAGGTGAGGGGGAAACCTTAACAGGCACGTCAGAGGTATAATAAACTACTTCTCTGTAGGAACAGCCTCTTCTGCTCTCAATATGTTGGGATCCATCTTCCGCCTCTTAAATGATTAAGTGTTATGCACAGTTACGAAAATGAACAAAAAAATGAAAAAGTGAAAAAAGTTTGAAAAAAATGAAAATGAATAAGGTGAAAGAAGAGAAAGGTTTCCTATGCAGAGAGGTGATGCAAGTAATTTTGCGGGTTGTTGGCTTATATGGGCCTAACCCAAGTTTGAAAGATTTATTAGCCCAAAAAAAAAATATCGCAGCTACCAGCCCTTTCGGCAACAGCCCACGGAGCGCGGACTGAGGTCTCACCTGAGGTAGCAGGAGAGGATGTTGGAACCAGGTTTCTGCACCCTAGGGATGTCTTGGTGTGGTCTGGAGGTTTCGCACACTGGTTTACAGCTCCGTGCTGCTCGGTATTTGCATAGATACAGATTGATTATATCTTTCTTATTAGTGCACTATTATTTTGGAGGATGTGGTTACAAATAAAAGCAAACAATTAACCAACACAACTGATTCGCACATTAAAATGAACCCATATTTGCATACATTCATACAATACGCAGATTAATTTAAACAGATATTATGAAAGTTAGATTTGCGACAGCTCAGAAGGAACACAGAATTTCAGAAGAAACTTATCTTTATTTCCACTTATCCTCAATACATCCAGATTCGCCCTGTACACTCAGCTGCAGGGGTCTGCGCACCCAACTGCGAACTTTCCAGGCCTCTACGAACACAGTTGCAGAGCCTCTATCTACTACCCCAACCCTTGACTCAGACTTACAGATGTTTTCAAACTATCTTCTTCAAAAACCCATTACATTTCATATTCCAGATTGACTATCAAAACTTAACTATCTCTACCCATAGAACCTCGCTCTATTTACACCCTTCCTTGGCCCGCGATCCCTGTGCAAGCCGACTCTATTTACATTTCTTTACATTATTTTTGGGCGGACTACTCTTTGACTCGACCTATTATAATTCATGCTCCGTGCTTTAAGCGGAGTCTTTACCATAACTTTACCCAAAATGTCCGGCTTCGCACCCCCTAACCGTTGCACGGGGCTTCCGCTACCCAACAGTCCCCCAACACAATCATCGTGACTCATCCCACGTCACTCGGCTAGTGGACCGATATTCTCACGAAGGTTGGTTAACAACTTCTACACAACGCGTGTTTCCTCAACAAATTCTGTTGTGATCCGTTGTACCTGTTCCACCCGAATCACTGATGCATCTGTGTAGTTGGATTTTTGTCTGCTCAGAATCGCATATTGCCTGCAAATGTGCTAACTTGCCCTCAATCATTTTAGAGACGACAAACGCTTCATCAAGCCAAGGCTAAATTTTTTCTTTAAGCTCTATCTCTTGTTGCCGTGCAACGTCCATTTGGGCTTTTAGAGCCTGGGCCTCCCGCATTTTGGCCAGCCACTATGTGAGAGTGACCATTTGTGCATCTTCGCGAGCTATATCATAGGCCTATTGCAGTGCGCGCGCCTCAGCTTATATGCGTTGTATGGTGGGGTCCTCCTAGAGAGATGTAAGTATACTAATAGACTGATCTAAGAGCCCCTAATATTCACAGATAGTGCACCACATTGTTTCCATGCCTGCTTGAATTTCCGTGTGACGTTGTTCACAATCTGCCAATGGTTGCTGTGTCTAGAGTCTGAGCTCTATTATTTGTCGAGTAAGCTCCCCCTGTGCTTTTGCGGCTACCTCTTGGGCCGTGCAGGCTCCTATAGCCATGTGTTGAACCTTGGTAACGGTTGGAAGGTCCACAGGGATAGCTAATGCCAGAACCATGTTGCATGCTTCTGTCATGGCTTGTTCGACATCCGATAACGTTCGACCAAGGTAGCGTGCTGAAGATTTACCTATTCTAACTCGGCTTTTTTCTCCATTAAAGTGTGAAGGGTGCGACTTTCCCTTTCCCGAAGGTCATTAGTGAGTCTGTCCTGCAGTTGGTAGAGTAACCCATCGGGTAGGGCAGCCAGATTTAACTCCCAACTACGATCATCACAGGTGCCTTTGACTAGGATATCATCGGCTGGCAACGGTACAGTGTTCGGTGTGGGCATGTGCACCATCTACTCAGTTGTGGTTGTATTATCGACGAGGTGGACCTTGCCTAGAGAGAGTGCGTGTATTGCCTCCAATTGCATCCTGATCTCCCCCAACACAATTTCTTGCTCTGTAATTAGAGCAGGCAAGGCACTAGTAGTGGTAGGACTCGCTGTGAATTCTTTCTCCAAAACCTTCGCTATTTTGGACTTTTTCCTAGTAGTTGGTGAGTCTTGTGTGTGCAACCGCTTGACCTGGTCTCTGTGGTCTTGCGTCTTTGTTTCCTGGTCTGACTCCAATACCTGCTCTGCCATGATCTCTTCTGCTGGCAGGTTCTTGGATGCCTCTTACTGCGAGGACATATGTTGTTCCCGACGTGCCTTTTTTGTCAGGTGCATGAGCCACTGCTATCGGTCCTTCTTCTACTGCTGCGAGGTGAGTTGGTCAAGGACAACCTTATCTCGAGCGCACCACTCAAGTAACCACAATACCAAAACTATGTAGATTGCCTCATCTATTGCCATGAACGGGAGTGTGACCTAGGATTGTTCCTGATCCTTCCACGCCCAGATGTACAAGTGATGCATGTCGGCTTTAAACTCATTCATGCTCTGGAAATTATTATAGATTGTGGGAGACATTCGCGGTCGTCGAGCAATCCTTGTCCTTATCTTTCCTTCCATAGAGGTCCAAAATGCTCGGATTGCAGAAACCCTTGTCACATCCCTTGTACCGCATTGTGCCATATACCACACTGCCTCAGGGAGGTCATCTGTAATGCTGGGAAACTGGATATCCTGCGGTAGTTTTCCTTTAACCAAGAGGATTGACAAAAGCAACCATGCATAGTGAAATGTATTACCTTTGTCCTATGCTTCTTGACAGTTGGTTAGGAACTCGTTGCATAAGAACTGTGCCCAATTGAATTAAACCCCTTTTGCACACTGTACGGCTAGAGCAATGACAGAAGCGGGTACTTCGTCTGCACAGTACTTCCTCATGAGTTTACAAGCGAGGAGCTGGGTAGCCACTCGGACAGCTCGATCGTTGATGTTGGCTATGACATATCTTTTCTTACCTTTCTCTAGCCGATATCGTGTTTTTGTTGTTTCGGCGAGTCCTACCTCGTTGCTGGTTATTGCCGTGTCAGTGGGGTCATTTCCTTTCAGTGATAGGTGTGTTATTCGATGGATTAGTTCAGTTGTGATTGGGATCGACTCTTCCAACCATAGGAATCCATCATGTACCAGACAGAGTAGTTGTCAGATTACAAATGTGGTAATAGTCATGCGGTGGTAGTGAGGTAGCCATCTGAGGTTGAGGATGCCCACCTTCTCCACACCTAGTAGCCATACCCGTGGCAATAACATGTCTTTGGCCAGCTCAGGGAACTTATTGCGATCGGCCAGATCCCAATCTTCAAACTTGAGGCTCGCAACACTACCCCAATGGTAAGCCTTCGAACCTTAAGTCATCTGGAAGAAGCGGGGCGTGAAGCTCAGCCTTCGCAATGTCTAAGTCATTGCGTAGCTTCATTGACCCTCGCCATGGAGAGAGATATGGAGGTAATGAGGGGAGTTGGAATGCATCCACCTCTTCCTCAGCCTATGCATCTATCTGGTCAAGAAACTCTTGGAGGGAATCGTCATCCTCGTCAGTTTCGATGGAAACGAATTTTCCCTTATCGGCTGCAGATTGCTTGGTGAACCGTGGTGAGGCTCGGACTGTTCCTATCTTCTGCTTAGTCTTCTTCTTTCGCAGTGTGCATGGGGATTTAGGAACCCCGGTGTTATAGACATTTTTGGGCACTTCAACCCCAATCATAAATGTCTATAAACTGAGGGCTCCTAAGTCCCTAAAAGTGTTGCTTCACTGCCTAAAGGAACAAGGTCAGCTGATTACATCATCTCCCAGAAGTTCTCCACTAAAAATTGCTCATAAATGGTCAAAACTAGACCATACTGAATACCCAATGCAGAGGGTGAGATGCATATCACCTTCCCAGTCTAAAGGGTGCGATGCATACTGAATGGCCCCTCTGTAGGGTGTGATGGTTGGGAATGGACAAATGGCAGGGACAATTTGCGAGGTGGAAGATCATGGAATCTTCCAAAAGCTTCCCCTCTGACACTTGCCTCTCTATATTTCGACCAGGATGAGTAAGAGATCATCATTCTCCAAGTGGAATCAGGAACTATCAGAGAGAGGACACTAATCAAGACCCCAGAAGATGACTCACCTCCCTACAATCATCTATATATGGATCCCTCATCACAGAGATCCAGAAGCTGGAATTTTGTATCTTGTAGAGAAGTGTTGTTGGTTTTCTGGTGTATATTCATAATGTTGGGTGGTCTAAGCTTTACTTGAGGTGAAGGAGGGCTTTCTTGTTGGAGGATGATGCTGGGTCAGAACATATGGTTGTAATCCTCTTGCTACTTTTGATCTTAATAAATCTATTCAAGTTTTCCTCCATATTCTTGTATGTTTCGTTATATATGCATTTGTATGGTTAACACGCATCTGGTCCTATGTTATTTATGAATATATATCTTTGTTCTTCGATAGTAGTATGTTGCTGTGATTCCACAGGTGCTCTTTGAAGCTAGGCAGACGAAGAAGAAGCGGCAAAGTTCTATCAGGAAGGAGAGGAATCAAACAAGGAAATCAAGCGCAAGACTAAGGTTGGTCCCCTTTGTTCCACTCTTATCTATTTTCATAAAGGAAAAAGAAAGTAGACTTTACTTGTTTGTTTCTAAGATAGCTACCAGTCTTAGTGGGAATAGCAGCATCCGAGTGGACACTATTCCCGGTAGCAAAATGGAAACTCCACTGGGGAGCGACTAGATTGTTTGTTAGCCTATCTTTGTTTCTTTTATAAACTTACAGACAGAGCCTGAAGCCAACCAGCTAGCCTTCGAACTGCATTTGTTAAAACAAATGCAAAGTGATCAAATGTTGCTCAGTCCTATTCCGGGTTTTGTTTATGAATTAAAAAAATCGATCTCGCAACAGCCTATTGCCCTAAGTGGTGGCTCTAGAAACCTCTTAGATCAACCCCTGTGATTTAACATGTACTGAACATCACTTACTCGCCCTAAATCCTGAATGAATTGCAAATTGTGAGTAAAAACTCGTTTAAAGTCTCGCACTGGTACCATCACACCCTGCCTTCAAGGCAGTCTGTATGCATCGCACTTCCCGAGTGCAGTAGGTGCGCTGCATACTGGTTTCACTGTGTAACAGGTGCAATGGTCAAGGAAGGTTAACTTGACCTTCATACTTTGGTTTTTTCCTCACTGTTTTCAGTCCTATTCAGGAGTTTGTTGTCTGTGGTCAGTGTATCTCTGTGAAAACCCCCTTCTCTTACATTATTCCACCTCCATAGTGCAAAGAACTGTAAGTGTTTTTATGTATTGTGCGCCATTTTCAATTCTCTTTGGCAAAAAAGTAGCATAGTCGAACTGTCATTTCTAAATCTGAAAGTGTCGTAGCTGTCATTTTCAGTTATAGAAGAGAACCCCATTGTTTTTTATAGTCGATTATACAGTTACTATTGTATATGATTTGAATTAGTATTTTTTTAAGTGTCGAAAAGCAATTTTCATTTCGAAATCGCAAAGTGTCTCTCTTACCTTCACTTCATGTTGAAAAGAAATTTGTTGAGTATTGTCGCTTTGAAAATAATTCAGATTTGCACTTAGCTTTATTATCATCATTCATACATTAAGAAGGCTGAAAACAAATACAGGCAACTGCATTTGCATTTAGACTACTTGGTTTGATTTAGGACGGTGCAATTAGCGTGTGCTCTGTGCTCTTTGCTGAAAGATTCTTAAACTTTCTTTCCTTAGTAGCTAGGATTTTCATTGCCAAAAGAAGATTAAACGTTTGTTTATCATCTTAGGCTGCATTTTAGGAATTGTATACACATCGCGTGGTGAACCTGAAAGGCAAATTTTTAAGCAAGATCAACTTAAAATAAATTTAATGAATCTAACAACGCTTTGGAACCTAACGCACAACATCTAGAGGTCTAGGCTAGAGACATATTCTAGCGTCATAAAACCTGGTAACTGTTGTTTTCATTGTTGGTTGGGCGATTCCTCCACTATGAGATGGCAAGTGCCAGTACGAACTTGTGCTCCCACGTACCATCGAGTATATTTTGGGAGACCACAATAAGCTGCATCCTTTATCCTTATGAAGCCGTGTCTGCCGCCCTATCGATCACAATGCACTGCACACAGCATTCGGGAAGATTGACTGCCGTACCGTAAAAAGTATTCTGCAGTTTTGCGATTGGTTTAGTAATCCCCTCTGCCTAGATCTCCAGAGAAGTCTATTTTTCTCCTTTTCAGACTCCTTAAAGGAAAAGGTCCTCTGAGCACTTGTCACTTCAGG
>APFE030573057.1:905-28822 GCA_000404065.3 Pinus taeda
AAAATTAATAAATAAATATATATCCCAGCCGACATTGTGCTGATCCTTAAAAATTTATCCTCAATAGTATTTATTTATTTCTTTCTAAAGCAGCTCTTCTTTTATCATCATTCATAAGTCCTGATGATGGATCCCATTTGGGATTTGAAACATTGGCATAAAAATGTTCATACTGTGGATTCTCCGGTAACTGATTCAAAAGATGCAAACCACAGATCTCTTAAATCCAAAACCTCCAGCTCGCCGTTCTGGAAACTTCTAGATCACGAAGCTTCTCATCCTCTTTGGGAAAACTGTTTTTTTGGGATCATCGTTGGTATACAAGTAAACAGAGTGATGCCATCGTGGGTCGAGTATGATACAACATGTGGCTGTCGCGGTTTTTAGTCTCATAAGAGCGATGATTCTCAAATTAGGGTTTAAGAGCTATTTCCTTCAGAAGAAGCTCAAGGCTTTTTCCAATCAATGTCTTAGGGAGGATCTAAGTTGCATATATGAATGAGTACATTGCATAATGGTCATGTTTCAGGCACTTCGGGGTATACCACAGGGAAGTGCAGGAGGTGTGACAAATGTTGAAATTTCTAAGTAATTACCCGTTAGAAATTTTATCTGTATTCTCTGGTTTATTTCTCCTACTTGTTAATTACAAACAAGTTATTTGAACATATAAATAATGAAATAAACACAATACAGTCTCAACCATCTATAGATCAACAGCTGAAAGAAATAGTAAACACATAAGTGACATCGTTATTTTTGGACAACTTGTCCCAAGAAAAACCCAACTTGGGAAAACTGGTGCAACAATTCTGAGGGTTATTTTATTATGCCGTATTTCTGAGTACAATTGGGTGCCAAACCGGCTCACTCGATAGAGAATAATCCAACAGTAATACCTCTCTATTCGGAAGCAGATATTCGGAAATTCTGTCCCACGAAACCCTCTCCAGCACAATCTGAAGCCCAGTGTCAGCTCACCTGGCCTCTTCGTCAGCTCGAAACCCTCTGAGGCACTGCGCAGCCTCTACGACCCTCTACGTCACTCTTGCAGCCTTTGCATGGAAAATGCAGGCCCTTCTCGCCTTTGTGCAATCCCTTCTGCCGCTGCGTGACTCCCTCTGGCTCAGTGTTTGCCTCTCTCTGCTTCTGCGCTGGTCTCTCGGCACTATCTCTGCCTCTCTCTCGTACTCACTGCCCCTTGCTGCAACTGATCGCTAATTCGATTTCTCTTAGCAAACCCTGCTTTAGAAAATTGAATGACTGATCACTTTGGTGTATTCCCCAACTGCCCTCAAGCCTCCTCTTATACTTTTCTTGTTGGTCCTTCAACGGCTGAGATTACATCTCTAATCAACGACTAAGATTAGATTTGGCTTGATCCATGTCATTTAGAACCTTCTAACCCAGTTTTATATTAATACCCATTAATATTTTATTTTTCCTAAGTTTAGACTTAGGAACTCTATTAAAAATATTAATTATTTTAATATCTCCTTAATTGAGTAGAATCTGCCCAAACCATTTCTAGGTCTTGGAAATCTCATGTGAAAGCTTCTCCACCAATTTTCATGGCTAGAGCACATTCGATGCTACCCCAAATCAACACTCCCTCTTAGCGAGGACTGTGCTCTAGTAATACTCCACACTGAGCATCACTCTGATTATATGGCATCGGTACCTGTGCTGATGCTAGGCTTCCCTGCCCAACATCCTCTACACTGCTGCATCTTGTACGACAACTCCTTCTGCATCCGTGCTGCTGCTGGTCCTTTCTCCCAACACTCATCTGCACTGCAACCCCCTCTCATCACGCTGCATTGTGCTACTGCCAATTGCTACTGCTCTGCAACTCAGTTACTGAGAAGTAAGTAAGTGATCCACCCAACAACTAACATCCTTGTCAGGCCAGAAACACTCCCGATGTTGAAGCTCCCTTTGCCACTATCTCGTGCTCCCTCTGCAAACTCTGCGCTACTGCAACACCTCCATGCTTCTCGCACCGCTGTAAACCCCTTTGTGCCATCGTGCACTGTTGCAACGTCCATTGTGTCTCTCGCACTCTTGCAAACTCCACTATGCTTCCAGGGAGTACTGCACTTCTAGCACTCTCTGCCGCTTCATCCACATTCGTTTCTACTGACATCCACCATCCTGCTACTCTCACTTTACGGCTCCCGTAGCCAGGTATAATCCAAGAGTCTGGGTATCTCAAGGATCCTGCCCCACATCGCCTGTAGTTCTCCTGACTACAGCTCAATGTCTCCCCACCTCTTCTCTAGAGGTGCATGAGCACTCATGGCACAATCATCATCCTCCTCTACCTCCTTTTCTTCCTTCGCTGGCGATGCCTTGGAGTCAAACGCCTCTCCCTTATTCTTCTTCCTTGGACATTGGTTCACATAATGCCCTAGTTCCCCACAGTTGAAGCACTTTATCTTGGAGATGTCCTTTTTCTTCCTTTTCTCCTGCTTCCCTGCAGATGCCAGCGTTACATCCTCTTCCTCCTCTTTTTTGATCCAGACTCCTTTGCTACTACTTTCCGTCTTGGACAACCGTTTGATCTCTTCTTGGCGAAGAACTGTGCACAATTCTTCCCAATCTGGAAGATTTGCCCTGCCCAAAATACTCTGGACAAACGTCTCCCACTCCTCGGAGACTGCGTTTAGGGCAGTCCTCACCATCAACTCTTGATCTCGCGTGGCCCTTATGGAAGTCAGTTGGTCCCGGATCTCCTTCAATCTGCTGAGGAAGTGATCTATCTGCTCCCCCTTCTGCATCTGGTATGACCGTAGCTGATTCTCTAGTAACATCTTCCTCTGCACGGAAGTATGCTGGTACAACGTCTTCAAGGCATCCCACATTTCTTTTGCCGTCTCCTTCTTAGCAATATGTTGGACCACATGATCCTTGACCCCATCAAGGATTATGCATTTCGCTTTGGCCATTGCTTCCTTGTACTTTTCATTGTCAGCTGGGTCAACTGGGATTGCCACTGTTCTCAAGGTGAAGGCCTTGATGCGGTGTCTATCTAGAATCGGCAGGATCCTGGCCTTCCAGATGACAAAGTTGGATGCCCTGTCTAGGTTGTCTTGATCCCTCAGTCCATTCATGGCCATCTCTCTGCTCTTCCTTTCGATTCCTTCGACTTTCTTCTTCCCTCTGGAAGTTCTCTCTTCGACTCCCTCTGAGTCTCTACTTCCCGTCAGGAAGTTCTATGCTAGACTCCCTTTGATTCTTGATTTCCCTCCTGGAAATCCGCCTTCCAATCATCGAGTCGCACCTCTTCGATCTCCTATGCACTTGCAACACATATATGGATTTCTTGGCCAAAAAGCTGCCTAGGTAGCGACTCCCTCTACCTTGGTTTTGCTCGGAACTGTTTTGTTTCGGCAACAACAACACCCCACCAGCTTCACTCCCCGCAATCTGCCCACATCTTGCTATGCCCCAGCAATTGAAGGACTGAGCCTCTAGGCTCTGCACAATCCCGACACTGGCTGAAATGCTCCCCTAGCCAACTGCCTCAACCCTCTTGGTCTCTGCGTGGCTCTTTGTGAGCCTTTTCTGCCTTCCTCTGCCTCTGCGCTGGCCTCTCTCTGGCCCGAACTGATGACGTAGTCCCTCTGCTTCAACCATTCTCTGCCCCTTTCTGCAAGGAACAACTTCTGTCATTCGGGGCAGCTATTTCTGCTGCAAATGCTTTGCTTCAGCTGGTGCCTTCAGCTCTCCTGTGATCTGCAACGCTCTGATACATGTTGAAATTTCTAAGTATTACCCATTAGAAATTTTATATGTATTCTCTGGTTTATTTCTCCTACTTGTTAATTACAAACAAGTTATTTAAACATGTAAATACTGAAGTAAACACAATACAGTCTCAACCATCTACAGATCAACAGCTGAAAGAAATAGCAAACACACAAGTGACACCGTTATTTTTGGACAACTCGTCCCTGGAAAAACCCAACTTGGGAAAACCGGTGCAACAATTCTGAGGGTTATTTTATTATGCAGCCTTTCTGAGTACAACTGGGTGCCAAACTGGCTCAACCCAATAGAGAAAATAATCCGACATTAATACCTCTCTATTCAAGAGCAGATATTCAGAAAGTCTACCCCACAAAACCCTGTCCAGCACACAATCTGAAGCCTAGCGTCAGCCCACTTGGCCTCTGCGTCAACCCTTTGAGGCACTGCACAATCTCTACGACCCTCTGCGTCACTCCTGCAGCCTTTGCGTGGATGATGCATGCCCTTCTGGCCTCTGCGCAACCTCTTCTGCCATTGTGTGGCTCCCTCTGGCTCAACGTCTGCATCTCTCTGTTTCTGCGCTGGTCTCTCGACACTATCTCTGCCTCCTTGTCTCGTTCTCACCGCCCCTTGCTGCAACTGATCACTGATTCGATTTCTCTTAGCAAATCCTGCTCTAGATTATCGAATGACTGATCACTCTGATGTATTCTCCAATTGACCCTCAAGCTTCCTCTTATACTTTTCCTGTTGGTCCTTCAACGGCCGAGATTACATCTCTAATCAATGACTAAGATTAGATTTGGCTTGATACATGTCATTTAGAACCTTCTAACCCAATTTTAAAATTTATATTAATACCCATTAATATTTTATTTGTCCTAAGTTTAGACTTAGGAACTCCATTAAAAATATTAATTATTTTAATATCTTCTTAACCGAGTAGAATCTGCTCAAACCATTTCTCGGTCTTGGAGATCTCATGTGCTTTAGCTTCTCCACCAATTTTCACGACTAGAGCACATCCGATGCTACCCCAAATCAACAACAAAATACTGTGTAACAGTCCTTTTTTACTATTTTTTGTAAATGACATATTTGGGAACATGGTCTAGTTATTGTTATGTGGTGTGTTGTCGGACAAAATGTCTAGGCACCGCAACAACAACTCAGATTGGGGGTTATCACCTTGATCCCCAATCTCTCCGTTTACGCTGTCTCCCAACAATAGACTAAGGGGGGTGGACCCTACGGAAATGGAATGATGGAGGACTACTTGGGAACCAACTAGTACGAGAGATACAATTGAGCGGTCAAATACTTGTTCAGATCTAGTAAGACTTAAGTGATTTGATGAGATTTATAAGATTGATCCAATCTATATTTAATGACACTTCTTGAAGATCAACACTCTCCTTGGGAATTTTCCAAGATAATGCCAGATTACATAGATGCTCAAAATACTCAATTTTAAGAAAGAAAAGATATATAATTTTCCACAAGTCCATGGTAGAGTATTCAATAGAAATGTTGATCACAATTACTTGAGAATTCTCAAAACTAATTATTCAAGAAATATCCAACAGTTCAAGTAAATAAATCCAAGCTTATAGTTAATTTCCTTTTTAGGTAGTGAGCGATCTTAATTGGCTAAATATTTTCTACATCAAGATATTACAATTTAATACATGAAGGGGAACACCCGTTCGTTATAGACTCTCGATTATTTACCCAATTCTGCGACTCAAATATGATCTAGTAGACCATGTAATTTGTAATAAAGCAATTTAGCCAATTAGCTTAAATTACTCCCAAATTACTTTTACAGAAGACTCGACTAGAACACTAGGATTTACCTAAGATCTTGATGACAAAATCCACCCTAGCTTTGGGGTGAAGTTGGAGGGAAAAACTCTGTCGATCATCTGTGTTTAGAAACACACATGAATCAATGAGATGAAAAACCTCTGAGGATAGAAATCGTCACCAAAAAAGTAGGATTACCTAGGTTACATACATAGATGGTCTTACTAGGATCATTTACATTATAAATTTGCAGAATTGGTTTACAACTTTAACAGATTGAAGACTGATGATGTATCTTGAATGATATGAATGATGAAAACCCTTTTGCGAAAAAGGGGGTGTATTGCTATAGGGTAGTTGGCGCAGAGTGGTCAACAGGGTGGAAAATGTTGGAGAGTGTAAATGAGATTTTTGATATTTTGATGCTATTAATGTACTTTCAATTTTCTATTGAAAGTGAAAGTATGATTTATTTTCTGGGAATATATATATATATATATATAATATATATATATATTATATATATGAAAGTTATATACATGTTTTGTAGCAGGAAGAACAACAACCTCCTCATTTTTCTCAAGTGTCACCTTTGCCTAAAGAAAAATAAGGGTCCCACCTACTCAAGAGTCTCATCATATCCCTATTAGGCTTGATTATCCCTTCCCTTAGCTGAATTCACACTTTAATGGCCTTGACACCTTTAAGGCGAACATTAAGCAAGGTTTTGAGAAGCTGCTTAATCTGGCACAATATGAAACCTAGAAATTGTTCAACCTAACGATATAGGGTTGGGATGTTGACTAGTCCAATGATACAATGCTGGGAATTTGGTCATCCCAACGATACAAAGCTTTGGAGAGTGGTTTCTCCAATGGCACAACACTCAAAAGGTCACTTAGTTCAACATTTTCTTTCTCAAACTTGCTCTTTCAAGCAACATATCACCCTAATGATGACTAGTTCAATGACACAACATTGCCATTTTAACTTAGCCAATAATATAACACATAAAGTGAATTAATATTTTGGCTTCTCAAACTTGCTTCCTCCAACGTTTTTCCACTCCAAACCTGGCCAACTCAACTATATATTGCCTTGGACTAGGTCATCTCAAGGATATGAAACTTCCTCAAAAGTCATTGAAGTTAGTAAGAATGCTTTACAAACCTCCTTAACTCGGTGTTATATCACTATGATAATGGTTATCTTAGCGCTATATCACTGGGATGATGGTTATCCCAATGATACACCCCTTGTCTTCTGCCTTTCTCACGCATATCGCACCTTGACCAAACATCTCTCTAATATATTGCTGTCTTAAGTGGCACTGGAGTTAAATATTAAGAGGCATTTATTACTTATTTTTTCACACACAAGGTTCAAAGACAAGATTTTTTTTATAAAGGTCCTATACTGCTCTCATTTCCTAGAATGCTTAGTTCTTTCTTCCTCTTGTGAGATTGAAAGCTTTGATTGGAGAGAACACTTCCTCAATCCTTGTTAGTGCTAGGTGTCAACCAACTGAGTTTAGGTGTGGGTTAGTTCATACCCACTCAACTTTTGATTTCATCTTATTTGTTTATTTTATGAATGAATTTACCCAATGTCTTCTCTTTCTTACCCTCAAGACAACTCCCTTACCCCTTTTTCTCTATGGACTAAGCAATTATAATGCTCCTTTCCAAGTAGAGGGTTGCGCCATCACATTTCCCATCTAACCCAACCTTTTTTGGCTCTCTAGCTTGCTAATAACACCCAATTTCTTTTTGATTGGGCCCCGAGGTTTTGCCTTAGTAACCACAAGTTTGTTCTTGGCCCCTTAGTCGAATTCTCCAAGCAATTTAAACCCCAAAATCTTCAAAAGGCCATGCTTTCTACCACTGTGACCTTCATCATCTCTTCTTCTCTGCTCAAACTCACCTAATCACCTAGCGTTTTATGTCCTAGGTTCCATCTTTGTGCCCTTGGTCCATCTTTTTCATTAAGGCTTAGCCCTAGTCTTAATCACCAATACACTAGTCACTTCTCCTTTGGGCACAGGAGCACATGAATCTGTCTCATAGAAACCCTAGCCTCACCCTCTATAACTAGAGAAGCATATATGTAGTGTGATATGGAACCATCCTGGGCAAGATTGTGATTTCATGAGCAACATTGTCATTCTTAATCTTGCTGTCGGTCACTCTTATTTGTCTTGCTTTCCCTTCTCCATAAAGACCTAGAACCTTTGTCTTGGTTTAAATGTAGAAGAATAAACCAATAGACAAGCACAAGCAACTTCAATCCTAGACCTCATAGTTCCTTGGATTTAATGTTTGTGAGCTAAGCTTTATAATGGGCATTGCTGTTTTAATGGGTCATGTAGGGAAATTTTGTATGTTTCGCGGAAAAAGGCGTGCAAAGCCCCCCTGGTTGAGACCCCAAATGAGGAGCCACCCACTATCTCACTTGGTCCTGAGTTCATTGACACTCCGTGCTTCATTGATAGGTATACAACATATGCATGACCGGAGGTGCACCAACTGTTCCAAAGAAACAACCTGCCTCTAGACGAACCAAACTCATAAATATGCTGTGAGAAAATCTTAGCGGCGGAAGGTGGCTGCCCATCCCCCTATCTTTCCATTTGTAGAGGCAGTTGAGTGGATCATAAGGTATGTTGACCTTGAAGAAGCCATGGTCACGGATAGTCACGAGAAGCCTTTTGCGTTATTCAATGCCGCCAACATCGAGATGCATTACAAGCTCCCCAAGGAGGAAATAAGCTTGGATGAAGATTGTCTAGCAAATTTCAAGATCCTACCCAACAAACCACTGAGGAGATGGTGGGCCGATAAAGGAAGCTTCAGGTCCCAACCAAACAAGGAGTATTCTATGAATTTGTTGAGGACTCCCTTTCCGTTGGTGGTTGCCATGTGATGCAGGGTCTATGGTAGATCCAACGCAAAGACCTTTTATGAAAGATGGGTTCCATTTATGTGCTCTGTAGTGGTTGAAGGAAGCGTTTTCAACTGGGTTGATATCCTCTCTCTATTTCAAAGACAACATTAGGCAATCTCAAAATCCAAGGGAAGGCCAATGGCCTCAGTTCTTCATGGCGTTCTACCACTTGGATGTTGTTCATGCAAAGCATGCATTCTCAACAATGGGTTGGAAATGGATAGTTCAGGATGAGCCATTTCACACATACTGCAAAGTCCTGTGCGAGTCTCACTATATCCAGTCATACACCAAAAGTTGCTAGGGCTTCTTGAGCCTACTATATGAAGTCTTGTTTAATGTACTTGCTCTATGCATGTTTGAAAGGTTAGACAAGTGATGCTCACGGTTGGTGATTAGTTTGTTGATCATGATGGCACATATTTGAGAATATTTGGAGCAACCAAGCCTCCTCACCTACTGCCCAAGTTTGTAATTGGTCGAGTAATATTACAGGAAATAACATTTAGGTATACACAGGGGTAGGTGAAATGCTCTCTTCGGACAAGAAGGCTCCTCGACCACGCATGCCATTACACTTGGGCTCCTATCAGTCAAAGGACATAAAAAAAGCCAAAGCAAAATCTAACGCTTTGACCCTTTTCTGTTTTGGAGATCTAACACTCCACAAATATGATCCTAGCTCTATAGTGAGAAATCATTGCAAGACATGCACGTACAGGTGGGACTACCATTCAAAGACATGTGTTGACGAAGAGAAAGAAAAAAATGCATTAAATTTCTCAAATGTCATTTTCAAAATAGGCTATAACTCTTCTCAAGTGAAAAAGGAGAGAGCTCAAGCTGAGAGAGAAGCCCTTGCCCAGAAGTAGGATGAGCCACAGGAAGCAACTCGAGTTGTGTAGGAGAGAGTAGCTAAAACAGGACCAAGAAGCAACTGGGATAGCTCAAGAACTTGAGCTCAACGAGAAAGAAGAGGAAAGGATGAGGAGGGAGAAAGAACGGAAATTAAAGGCATGGGAAGAAAGAAGAAAAGAAGAAGAAGAAGAGAAGAGACATAGACAAGAAGCAAAGGCCACAACTAAAGAAGAAACAGCTCTCAAGGCCCAATAAGAAGCATAGGTACAATATGCTCACCAGGACGTAGTTTCAATGGACATTGACCCAGTTCAACTAGTAGCCCCTATCATCACAGGTGGTCATGTAATAGTTATGGAGATGGACATTACACCAACTAGTAAGAAGAAAGTGGTTAATTTATGCATATTTAGATATGATCACACTCTGAATAGGATAGTGGAGCATAAGGAGAAGACCTTGTCAATTCCTTGTTTGCCCATTGTGCCAGACACCAAGAAAGAGCCACCTGCTATGGCCTTAGCAGGCACAACATCCTCTCAAGCCATCAAGAGAAATGTGAAAGACCTCCTCGAGCAACTGAAGTTGAAAGATGACTGTAGTATGTACAACAAAATTGGAGCAATATGTCAAATTATTGAAGGTTGACAATAGAATTTTGAAGCAGGAGGGCACTAAAATGGAGGATTGTAGGTCTTGTTCTTTTGAAGTGCATGTGTTTTACAAGGCCATGGTCAAATAGGTTTACCCATGCCTCTAGTAGCTCGAGAAGATATCCACCAAACTATTGCCACTTTGGGAATTGGCTAAGAACAAAGATAGTCAACTCCAGGGGTTATGGAATGCAGTGAGTCAGCTAGAGCAATGGCCCAAGGAATATCCCCAGACCCCATAAGAAGTCCTTAGAATCAATGAAGAATAATTGACGTATGACTCCAATATTGTCATTAGGGCCTTGAAGATTCAAGAAAATTTGTAAAATGACATCTCCAAGTCTGTGGCTCAGTACCAACAAAATTATTCCTTAGCTAAAAGGTTAATCAGGATGAGTAGGTTGGCAACTATTGAAGCCCAAGGAGAAGCTAGGCCAGATGTTAAAGGCAATCTCAAGCAAGGCATTGTGGATCCCTCCAAGCAGCAAACAATTCTGAATTCCTCATGGTCTCATTGAAGAAGGATGTAAAAACTCTCTCCCAACACACATCATAATACAATTTCAATTTCATTATGGAAGAGCTGTGGCCCAATAGAATTAAAATGATTTCATCATTTATGAGATCTGGATCCTATCTTCATGAAGTCTTGGGGGTTTTAGTTGAGGATCTAATCCTATTGTAGTAGCTTTCAACTTCATTTTTTAGGACTTTTACAAGTTATTTTCCTTAATTATATATCTAAAAACAATAAGAATTTGAAAGGCTGTAATGTATCAAGGGAAGCCCAAAAGTCCCAAGATGCAGTTACTGATGTAGCCTATAAATGTTGTAAAACTCCTAGTGAGGACTTTGACTTTTTGGAAATCTTTGTAGACAAGATATAGGAAGCTGGTGCATTTGTATCCATTGATAAATAATGTTGAGAAGCTTGAGAAGGCCACTACAAGAATTGTGACTTAGTATACATTGTGATTTTGCTTCAGACTAATTTGAAATACTTTTATTTATGTGTGCCTTTTGTGAGATTTATTACTATCAGCTGACATACTATTATATGAACTAGATAGTTTTTCTTTGCATTGTTTCTTTCCTTTATCGTAGCTTTCTTCAATGAGTATTGATTAGAATGACTATTGTTTATTCTTTATTTGCTCTAATAAGTTAAACATTCAAGTGTCATGAAAACGACTAATTGTTTTCTTATTTCAACAATTGTTGTGTTTATTAGCTCATCTCTTCCTGTCCTCATCTATCTTTCAGTATTTAGTTGGTTTATAGTAGTTAATTTTTGCAATTAGATAACTGTTAGTTTAGTTCACACTTTCTGTTGTGACAATCATTCAATATATCATGGCATCTAATCATCAATATATATATTTAATATTATTAGTATCCACGTGATACTATAATATTATTTTTAAAATGAAATTCCATGTCACCCTCTCTTACTTGGCACTCAATCATGCCACTTTACATCTCTTTCTCCTTGATGGCAAATCTAACTCTCTCATTCAATGATACGTTACTCTCTCGTCCTCTCTCTCTTTAATGCTCTTATGCACCTCTTACACTCTCTTACACACTTTAATGATTCATCATTAAAAAATTCCTCTTACACCTCTTTGATGCATATGTTACACTTCTCCTTATTGGCTCAAATTACTAAGGCATGCGTACTCCCTCTTGATGGCATGAGTTACTAAAGCAAGCATACCTCCTTTATGGCATAAGTTACACTCCTATTTTGTCAAATGTAACTCCTCCTCAAGGCATGGGAGTTACTCCCTCATGAATTCGACTTCGATAATCTTCATATATATTTGTGCCTCTCATCCTCTCTATTACTCACTTATGCATTGTGAAAGAAGAGTACGAACTTGAGAAAGAGAGCGTTAGATAGGCTAGAGAAGAATTGAGAGAGAGAAAGTCTTGAAGAGTAAGAGTGGATCTTGGTGAGCTAAAGTAATTTATTGTTTGCGTCAACTACTTCTATCAGAGATTCTTCAGATTTGGGTGAACTTCTTCTTTCTCTCATTGTATTATGTATCTCTGCTGAACAATTGATTTTTAATAGAAGAAGAATCTGGTTGGGTTTTCCCCTTGTGGGTTTTCGCCCTGATCATTAAACCTAAATTCTCTGTCTACTTGTGTTCTTGGCTGTCTTCTATTTTGCATATGATTTATATGGTGCATGTTCTATGTACAATTGCTTAACTAATATTGCAGAAGAAAGAAGTTTCTGGATTAAGTAATTTTTGCAACATAGAACTTCAAATTTCAACAAAGAAGAAGCCTAATACTGAAGCCAATAAAGATCTCTACTATTGATTAAGCTGATAAATATCAGGTTTGCAGGTAATTTGTTATTATTAGAAGATGACAATTGCTTTAGAAAATTGATTTTTTTTTTCTCCTTTCTAGAAATTCACTAAGGGAGCATATATTTTGAGCCATCAAAGTTGTCTACACTACAAGTAGTCATCATAGCAGTTGCATATACTATTTTGGGATTTGCAAATCATGGTATAGTGAAAAGAAGCATATAACATTGGAAGGAATGGAGTCTACATAGTTAGTTGCATCTTATTACAAAAGGTTGGAAGTAGTCATAGAAGGATTTGGGCCATTAGAACTTCACAAGTATTGCAACAAATACAATATTATCATGTTGATCTAGAAGCCATCATTCAACAGAAAAAGGGACTACAAGGATCTACTATAGAAGCAGAACCATTAGCAGGATCAAGGTCATTATGCAACATTTTAGAAGTTTCTACAATGTATGGAAGAATCATAGTAATGTGGTAGAAGTATATTCCACTAGAAGAACATGAATGCAACATCAAAGCAGTCTAGAAGTGTGAAGGTATGGAGATAGTCTAGTAGCAGCGTGAATAGAAGCATTTCTCATCATGAAGAAGAAATCTCATCATTCATGGACAACATCTTCAAAGAAAGTTAAAGTAGCAGTTTGTTCAAAAGAAGGCAACTGAATGGCAGTATGAAAGGAAGAAGTATGTTTATTGGATATCTAGAAAAAGATTCTTATATTTAGATAGAGTTGAAGAAAGAGCAGGATGCATAAATATACTTGAGAGTATAAGTATGTATGTCTTATTCAGGACTCTTCCATATGGTTGTTTCATATATAGCAACATAACAGTTAGGAAGGACAAATTTTAATAATGATCATCACGGTCTCGAAGAATGTGAGGAAGAAAGCAATGTCAACTTCAAAGGGAGCTAGAAGCACAAAGTGACTTGAAGAATCTTATAGTCTGACATTTGAAGTAGCATTGCTTGTTTTGAGAACACTGTTGATGAGGAATGACATCATAATGTTTGGAAAATTGTATGACTTCCAGGAAGAATTTATAGCAGAAATGTGTACACTATAAAGGCAGGAAAGGTAACAAATTGAGACATGAAGTCATGAGATAGTTTGTTGATCACTTGATGATATGATGGGTTCGATACTGATCTAGGAGAAGTTCACTTTCCTTAGATGGAAAGAGGGAGCTATAATTGGCTCTACATTGATTGGTTTCACAGGTACTATTGTTGACAAAGATGCTATTGATGATTAGTGGAAGATGATATAATTGCTTGAAAATGGATGAAGACAAAACATTGTCACAAATATAGAGTATGTGAAGGCTTGTGTGATCAGCGTTGAAAGAGTTTGGCTCCATAAGATGTTTGATGAACCCTTGATGACATGATAAAGCTATGGGAAGATTGAATAGGATCCAGGAAGGTCAAATCTTGGTATGATGTAAGAACCTTGCAAGCTACAACTAGATCTCCTCAAAAGAAGAAGTAGCTGATGAATGAGACAAACTAAGGCTTGTGGTTATGTCTCCCTGGTTGAAAAGGAGTAAGGATCTCTTCCATGGTTGAGAGGAAGTGATGGTGGACACCGTATTCTCCATGTGTCATGCACTAGGCCAGGAATAACATCCATAAATCTAGTTAAGGCATTGGTAAGGAGAATGGAGGATTGGATAAGCCTCTGGGACCGATGCTCCTTGAGGATTGGGAATCCAAGATAGGAGTAGTCCCGAGGACTGATACTCTTTGAGGATTGGGAAGGGTATCCAAGATAAGAGTAGTCTGGAGGAGGACTGATATTCTCCGAGGATTGGGAATCCAAGATAAGATAGTCTTGTAAGGACATATCTGGTGAACATCTAGATGGGGTATGTTCCTTGAGAGGCGGTGGTGGTGGTGTCCAAATGTATGTCTCCCAACATTGTAGTCTAATCTAGTGAAGAGTTAAAGCTTCTTAGTCAAGGCCTTGCTATTTGTAATTGATAATGATGGTTATGATGATGCTTGATGATGCTCATCAATCTAAACTCTTCTTATGAGAATATTTCAATTTTGGAGTATCCTTGTATTTTGTTGAGTCATTATGAATACCTACCCAGTTAAGAGGGAGTGTTGGAAATGTAACTAGGTTCGGTCTTCATAAATATCATTGTACTTGTGTCATTATATATTTCATGTAACAATAAAAGAAGAAAAATAATTTTATTATTATTATTATTATTTTTCTAGGGTTTATTGAGTAAAAATAAATTTTTGTCAGGAGTCAAGGTCTCATTTGGACTATTTGTAAGAAAGAGAAATTTTATTTTGTCAAAAAGAGTCTTTCTGTCCACACAAGACCAAGTCAACTCTGCCTAGACAAGTCGGCCCTGGAAGGGACCTATTTGACCTCCTGGATGTGTATAAATACAGTGCAACTCGACCTCATTTGAACACACACTCACACATCGATTTCTGTGCAAGAAAAGGAAGAAAATCTGGCAAAAAGCAAGGAAAGAAGAATGAAAGTCAAGGGAGAGAAAGCGAAGGTCTAAGAATTTTTTTTTTTTGTGATCTTGTGCCCTAATTCTGCCACACGTGTGAAATTTTTCAGACAGTTGCAGAGGCCGAAAATCAGAATATAATCAAATTTGAAGAGCTTTGACCATCGTTGACTTGGTTGGATTTCACTTGGTTGACAAAGGTGTTGAAGAAAGTGTAACTAGGTTCATTATTTACAAATGTAATTTTGATCGTTGTACTTGTCAAGAAAAAGAAATATTATTTTTGTAAATTATAAGAATGAGTTTCTTGCTCATTTCATAGGTCTAGGAAAGTCAAAGAGTCAAAGTCATGTATAAGGAGCTCTTCTTGAGCTTATGTGTAAATGCATACTAGTCTGAAAGGCCATCCAAGGCAAGCACAATCCTCCAAGATAAGGACAAGAAGAAGTCTGCAAGCTAAACGATGAAGAAGGCAATCATGTCGGCATCAAAATATATTTAAATGACATGTTGGCTCATATGTAGAGACACAATAGTTCAAGGTGACATGTCGGCTTATTAATGGAGGCCAAACCACTATAAATACCCCGCTGGGGTCACCACAGGGAACCAAGAAATATTGGACTTCTCTGCAATCTCAAATGGGTATAGGAGGTGCAGGAATTTCGGATTAGGGCAGTAGTTCAGTATCTCAGATAGAGAAGTATCACTGCAATTTTGGATGGGTAATACAGTGAGGTACTCTCGACATATAGATGTCACGAAGAACACAGTTTCCTCAGTACAAATCTTAGTGTTGTCATAACCGAAGTAAGGATGGTCTCAGAATCCTACTATAGTATACACGGTCTAGGCATGATGGAAGGATCTCATAGTAATACATTGTCTCGACATGATGGACAGATCTTACAGTAACACACTGTCTCAGCATGATGGAAGGAACTCATAGTAACACACTATCTCGGCATACAGGTGCAATCACACCCTCATCTTGATGAAGATATAAAGGTCATGATTTCAGTCATGGTGAGACTGTCATGATACCAAGAATTCTATATGCAACTCTCCTATACATATGAAGATCTCATAGAAGAAGACCTTGATGATGGAGCAACAGCGATGATGACCTAGCGTTGATGTAGAAGAGGATTGGTGTCTTGGTCTTGGAGTGGCCTAATACGTCAAGGGTCAAGGTCTTGGTATTCGTTAATTCGAATCTCTATAAGAGGAATTTAGTGTGGGTTTTCCTCTCCAAGAGGGAGAGGTTTTGGCCTTGGCAGAATGGCAACATCTTGTGTTCTTGGCTCTTTGTTTTTGGTAGCTATTTGATGAACTAAAGAAGACACACTAATACAAAAGAAAATGCTAATAAACAAAAAGTTGAAATATCTCACAAATAGTTATCATGCTAAGAAGAATCACGCTAACTCTAACTGCCCTAGATTCTTCAACATGGTATAAGAGCTAAGGTGCTGAAGTCAAAGGAAGGGCAACAAAAGAGATATACAAGGATTAGTCTCCAAAAGGGGCATCAAAACAAGTTGAAGGGTTTTGTCAAGAATAAAGGATCAAGTCTTCAACAAGCAGTGTACAACAACAAGACAATTCAAGATCAAGTAATCTCAATCAAAGTGAAGTCTCAATGCTAGTGCTTAGAATTCGTATCACAGTCAAAAGAAGGAAAACACAATACCTCTCACAGTTTTGGTGGTAGCCCCAAATTGGGTGTCATTACAATCTATGTCATACCACAAAGATCTCAATAACTTAAGTCTAAAGCAATTTCGATGCTTGGTATTGGACAATGCTTGAAGGTTTCAAAGGAGATCTTTGTTCATGCTAGTCAACTCAAGCAAAGTTCTACTCCATCAAGGAGCATCGCAACAAGGCCACAAGGATATACAATCACATCATACATTACAACAATATCACTTCAAAAGGAGAACACAATGGCACATCTCGGATGGGCATCATGACAGTGCTCTAAAAAATTCTTGATTTCGATATCATTCCCTCACAGTGAAGGAATCAAGTAATCTTAACATATTATAAAAGCAACAATGCTTGGTGCTGAACAATGTAAGGAAGTCTCAAGAAATATCTTGGAACTCAGTTGTACCAGGCAGCTCAAGCAAGAATCTCATTGAAGGAGATCATTCAAGAAAGCATCAAGGTGAAGATTTCATCTTCACATGACAAGTAAGTATCTTTCCATTCTATAATCAAGTTTTGTTAAATGACTTCATGATTGCAAGGACATCTATGAAGTTGAATAGGTCATCAAAATTCCTTGCATGAAGAAGGAAGATAGACACGGTCATCTAGATAGTTGAAGTCATTGAGCATATCAAAAGGTCTCCTCCGAATTCATGGAAAGGGATACTTATGAAAGATCCCCTCGTATAGCAACATTGGAGACATCGAAGAGATGTAGATAAACTCATTCTCTGAAGATGCAATGAAGGTGGTCACATGAAATCTGATCTACATGAAAGTAAAGGGTATCGAAGGATGTAGGATATCCTCCATCTACAAGACCTAGAAAGGAAGATAACCATAATGCACTAACATATAATCAAGGTAACAAATATCCATGGAATAAGAAGGTTACCTCATTCCACAACTTATGGTCTCTATGCTAAATAGAGAAAGACAAGTTGATGGCAAAAGTATTGAAGGGTAAAGGAGTAAATCATGTGCAGGAAGGAAAGGGAAATTTGGTCCTCAAACAAGGCATAATAGGTATAGCTAAAATATGGAAGCTCATATCACCGGATAGATGGAGGAAGCTAAAGAAAAGGGCCAAGGAAAGAGGGAGTAACAAATCTCTACTATGATTGGGATAGTATCCTTCACAAAAGGGTCCTATCATAAGATTCTATTATAAGAGATGACAATGATAATATGATGCATCGTGGCATCATGGAAGCATTAGAGACAAGAGTTCGTGACATCAACATGGGAATCATGAAGGGAAAAATCCATGATAGGCAAACCTAAAGGGTATAGCTCTTGGGAACATCATTGGACATTGAAGGAAGGGAAGAAGTCATCCAAGACAAGGCTCATCATATGTCAAGACAAAAAGAAAACATCTGCCAGATGAGGATATACAAGATCTCAAGATTCTCTGATGGAATCCTCATCAGAGGGTTCAATAATCTAGAGAGGAAGCAAGTGTTTCATCAAGAACTCCAACTTGTGGAATTCATGGATGATGTTATGGTGACATAAGATGAAAAGCAGATCAAGAGGTTGAAGATACTTCAATCAAGGAAGCTGCTGGAAGAAGCCTAGATGACGTAAAGGTAAAATAAGGTTTGTATGCTTGTGTTTAATATTATAATGTCATGTCACATGGTTGCAGGGAACATGGATCATTACTTCTATCTTGAGAAGCATGATCAAGAGAAAAAGGATCTCCTCCTTTGAAAGGATGCAAGAAGGCATAAGACACACTAGATGAAATCAACATAATATGTCCTCATATGAAGTATGAGGTGGTTGATCACAACTAAGAAACTCTGATTAAAAGCACCTAGGAATGGAATGTGTGGAGAAGGAAAAGATCGTGAGATATGCAACCCTAATGAAGGTAATCAACATCCAAAAGATCAAGAAGACTTGACTAGAAAATCTCCCGGAAAGATATGAAGGCTCTGATGGAAAAGATGAAGACCCTTGACAATGGATATCTTTGGGAGATGTGTCAACATGTATGCTGGAGGCTGATACCTACATAAAGATGTCATGATGAAGAGCCATCTCGTATTGTATGATTTGATATAATATGATGTTTTGATTTCTTGAATAATATATGGATAATGCAGGGCTACTTGAACAAGAGTTGTAAATACAAGTACAACTAGCATTCATGTGGTGGATAGAAGAAGCATGATGAAGAGTATCCATATGATGACGGCTCCAGATATGAAGAAGGCCACTTTCCATGAAGAAAGGAATGGCATGACGAACAAATCAGGAAAGTGATCGATGGTTGTGTCCCTACAAGGAAGAAACTCAATTGAATTTCATGACATCAAGAAGAGAAGTTGATTAAGCAACTGAAGGACCCACGAAGAAGAAGTTGCTGATGTATAGAAGAGTTCCTAGCTAAGAGGAAGCTCTGAAAAGTCCCTGATTAAGAGGGAGCTTGGATTAGATCACCCCTGATTAAAAAGGAGTGACAATTGTGTTTTTCTATTTCATGTGTCATGCACTAGACCAGGACTAACAACCGCAAGTCTAGGTGAAGGCCATGAAGAGAAATGTAACACATGATATCCTCCCTAGTTGAGAGGGAGAGATAGACACAACATTCTTGTCTTCACTTTGGAAGAAGAAATGGAGGATTGGGTAATCATCTGCCATCCGATGCTCTATCAGGATGTGTAGGGCATCCAAGACAAGAGTAGGCAAGAAGACCAATATTCTTTGAGGGCTGGGAACCCAAGATAAGAATAGTCCTAGAAGGTCATACTTAGTGAACACCCGGGTGGGTGTGTACCTTGAGAGACAATGATGAAGGTGTCTATAGTCATTGGTCTCGCCAACATTGTGCTATGATCTAATGAGAGATAGAGCTATCAGTCAAGGCCTTGCTATGGAAACAATGTTGGTTACGATGATTTTATATAAATGGGTTACCAATCCGATTCTTCTTATGAGAAATTCTTCAGATTGAGAATGACCAAGTACCATTATAAATACCTCCCTAGTTAAGAGGGAGTGTTGAAGAAAGTGTAACTAGGTTCGGTATTTACAAATGTAATTTTGATCTTTGTACTTGTCAAGAAAAAGAAATATTATTTTTGTTAATTATAAGAATGAGTTTCTTGCTCATTTCATAAGTCTAGGAAAGTCAAAGAGTGAAAGTCATGTATAAGGAGCTCTTCTTGAGCTTATGTGTAAATGTATACCAGTCTAAAAGGCCCTCAAAGGCAAGCACAATCCTCCAAGACAAGCACAAGAAGTCTGCAAGCTAAACGATGAAGAAGGCAGTCATGTCGGCCTCAAAATATATTTAAATGACACGCCGACTCATATGTGGAGATACAATAGTTCAAGGTGACATGTTGGCTTATTAATGGAGGCAGAACCACTATAAATACCCCGCCAGGTTCACCACAGGAAACCAAGAAATCTTGGACTTCTCTGCAATCTCGGGTGGGTACAAGAGGTGCAGGAATTTCAGATTAGGACGACAGTTTAGGATCTCAGATGGAGAAGTACCACTGCAATTTTAGATGGGTAATACAGTGAGATACTCTCGACATATAGGTGTCACGAAGAACGTCTCCAAGTCTGTTGAATAAATTGTGTTGATGAAAGATGCCTTACATAGAACCTAAGTAACTTGACATGGGGATTCAAGATTTGTCGGTTACGGGGATTCGAGTGTTGGATTCAGACACGTTGACCCCCCAGAGCAGGACACGTTAGGACACACACACACACACACACACACACACATATATATATATATATATTAAAAATTAGATATTTCTTACACAAATTCTCATTAATGATACAATTTCATTGATTTCAAACATAGATCTTCATCTAGATGTAAATTTTGTTGTTTACAAAGTTAGTAACATTATAGCATGCATGGTAGTATAGTACATACAAAATTCAAATACATGTCACATAAATGAATCAATGAATCATAAATTCTAAATTCATAAATGATAAATCAATGAATCATAAATTCTAAATTCATAAACGTTAAATCATAATACATATTCAATTCATCAATGATCCAATAGGAGAAAGACAAGATAGTAAGATAAAGACACTGACAACTGTAGTTTTCTCATTAAGTCATCAAATCAAAATGTGTTACATAGGTAGTGCAATGCCAATGGAAAATAGAAATAGAAAATACAAAACAACTACAGGTATACAAGCCTCAAGGCAGTAGGTAGCCCATGACTCATGAGTCGTCAATCCTCATATTCATCATCAAAATCAACATCACTGTCCTCATCATCATGGTCAACACTTCTCTCCTTTGCATCCTCCTCCTCCTCTGTATCCATAGTTGTCTCTGCATCTGTTGGTGTGGAGGATGACCCCTCTACAATATCACCATCATCAAATCTAACAGGCTCTAACACTGGATCATTGATCCTTGTTGGCCAATGCCAACTCAACATTGCTGTCCAGACCCATATCATCGGGAAAGACATCCCACATCTTTGTCTTTCCCTTCAACCACTCTTCCCTCTGCTTGTAAATAAGACGAAGGTTGGTGTGCACATATACCATTGTCTCTGCCCTGGACTGCTCAAGCTTGCTCTTCTTAACACTATACAAATTCCCATATGTGCTCCAATTCCTCTCGCAACAAGAGGATGAAGTCACTTGAGAGAGGAGCCTCATGGCTAACTGCTGTAGAGGAGGGCTTGTTGCCCCATGATTTGCCCACCAAGAATAAGGCTTCTTAGCCCTCCTGTTTCTAATCACATCATATCCTGCAAATCGACTAGTGCCAGTGGAAAACTCTGCAAAGGCATCCTCCACCTCATCAAGCAATGCTCTATCTTGAAAAACCCGCTTGAATGCATCTTTCCTCCCCTGTGAGATTTCACCATCTATGTGAGGAGGGAATTTGTTGGAAGGTCCACCATTCAACCACTCATGGCTGTAGTATTTTGGATTCAATGAGTGAGCCAAACAATGTAAAGGTGTGCAATTCTTGTCCCGTCTGTTGACAATAATATCTTGTATAGTACCATAGAAGGCCTCTGGTGATGTCTCATACTCGGGGCACTCACTTTGTAGAATAATTCTCCTCACAGAGTCAATCATGGAATCCCATTTCTCATAAACCTCTCCTAGGATGGGTTTGTCTGTATCTGCAAATCGAAGCAAAGAAATGGTAGGATCCATGATTTGAATAATTAGATCTACCCTCTCCCACCAAGCATCATCTAGCATTGTGTCCTTCACTCTTTTAGAGGCTAGTTGATCTGTCTTTCTCCAAAAAGACCAAAACTTTGAAATAACCATGGCCCCAAGAGCGCTCTTGACCTCCATCAACCTCTTCAACATGTTGAATGAAGAGGCAAACCATGTATCAACAATCTTCAAGAATGATAGATTGCTATACTCCTTGTAGATAGTGAGGGCATTTGTATGGTTTTGCACAAAGTTACGGATATGCCATGCATCATCAATAATGTTACCAATCCAAAGCACATCAGAAGCAATGGATTTCAATGCTAAGTTTAATGAATGGACAATGCAAGGTGTCCAAAACATTTGTGGATATTTAGCTTCCACAATCATGCCAACAGCCTTGCAAACAGGTGCATTATCTGCAATGATTTGCACACAAGAATCAACACCTACATCTTCTATAACCTTAATAAACAACTCACCCATAAATTGTGAATCCTTGTATTCTCCAAGTGTATCCATTGTTTTCAAGAAAACTGGACCATTCAAGGAAGACACCATGAAGTTGATGAGTGGGTGTCGTGCCGGATCCGTCCATCCATCAGAAACAATGCCAACCCCAGATGTTGGCCATGATGCTTTAATAGGCTCAAGCATTTTTTGCACCTCTTTTTTTGCCTTCGTCAACAATGTGGTTTTAAGCTTCTCTGAACCACGAGGCACATACCATGATGGAGACCCATGAGTTAGAGCTCGGCACATACCATGATGGAGACCCATGAGTTAGAGCTCGGCACATCTCAATAAATAGAGGTGAGCGTGCAACATTAAAGGATATGAAGTTTTGATAGAAAAAAAAGGCAATGGTGAGATCAAGCTTTTCCCGTTTCTCTTTTTGAAAAATATTGTCCATTGGCCTTTCTTTTTGTTGCTTGTCCCCCAATAGAACTCTCAAATGGAAATTTGGTGGTGCCTTTCCTCAAAAATGAAAGGGGGTCATTATTCTTGGTTTTTATTTATTTATTTTGTAGCCACATTTGCCATACCAACAATGAACTCTTATTCCATTTCTCTCCTCTTTTGTAAAGAAACTTGTGTACAAGCTCCAACTCTACAACCTAGTAAAGCCAACAAATGGCCTTTCACACAGTAATATGTGCTTGTGAGAGTATTGTTGCAAAAGTTGCATCTCCAATTCACATTGTTTCCTCCCTACCCCTTGCTGCTTGGCCCATCCTCTCTTGTGACATATTTCCACAAGGGATATTTCTCAATGTTACCTTTAGGAGGAAGTCTTCCCTCAACATTACTTGCAGCAGACTCTGATGATATTGGGGGAGGAGGGTCGTCTCGAATGGGGACATTCTTCCCCTTCCTTTGCCCCCTACTTGCTGCCCCTGATTGAGCCACGAATACTGTAAAAAAAAAAAAAAAACATGTACAAATTTGTAAAAGAAATGCATAAACAAACTGTTGTAATACAAATGCAAAAAAATAGAGAGGAAATGCACTTACCTGTTGCTTGAATCTCCTTGAAAACTCTCCAAACCCTTGGCTCCTTGCTCCAAACTCCTCAGAGCAAACCCACAGCTCAACTATTGCAAAAGAAATGACAGCAAATGAGGAAAAAAAAGAGTCATTTCTGCCCTTTATTGGCCGCGCGGGTCCCAGAATTCCGGATTCCTGTTTGAATTTCGAGACACGATGTGTCCAATTGGGACATGATCCGGATTCGATCGTGTCCCAATCGGACACGACGTGTCACGGAATCGGACACGATTTAGGTCGAACTGTACTGGATTGGACGGATTCGGACACGTGGCCCTCTAAGACCGAATCAGGTTTTAGAGCATAGAACTAGATTATTCAATGGCCAAATGGTGCGAACAAATCTACATCAGTTTTTGCTTTTTCTAGGTTTGATTAATATGGTTAATCTTATTTTGAGTTGTTCCTGGACAGACTCTTTGTTTTAGTATATTCATCCAAACTGGATCTTTATTGCAGATCTATTGGTAACTTTTACCTTATATGTTTTGTTAAATAATGTTTTTGTTTCTCTAAAGTTTATAAGTTTTCCAAACACCTTATAGATTGCACCAGTCTGTCTTGTGATAAATTGTTTTGTATCTGTATTGATGACATTAAAGCTGAACAGGATCCCTGTATTTAAAGAGTTATCATTGCATTTTGATTATTGTGTTTGTACTTTGTAGTGTTTTAACCTTGTTGCATTGTGTATCTGTTAGCCGCTGGAGCAAGTTGAGATCGAATATGTAGTAGAAAAGGCAAACCTGGAAGATGAGATGCTTGAGACCTTCAGAAGTGTGTTTGAAAAATTTTCATTCGGAGATACAGTGGCAGTTGGAAAGGTGGTGTGGCTTATGTAGCTAATTTGTTTGTAGCCTTTTTCACTATGTCTTATCCCCCTTTTGTTTTGTAGTTTGAAAAAGTAAGCAGTGGAGGAACTATAATGCTATTGTAAGTTGTTCCTTTGCAGGATGATGAAGAAAAGAAGGATTCAACTTCGAGTTTGGCAGCAAAGAAAAAGGCAGACTCTGATTCAGATGAGGAGGATGAACAAGAGCAGCAGAATAAAGAAAAAGGGATTTCAAATAAAAAGAAGAAGGTGTCGTATTTGTTTATTTATCATTCACTATTCTTGCAGTGTTCTCTGCTTTGATTTTTCAGTTTTTAAGGATGTTGATATCAGTGTTCTTGATCTGCAGCTTCAACGGAGAATGAAGATTGCAGAACTTAAGCAGCTTTGTTCCCGGCCAGATGTTGTTGAGGTATGTTATAACTGTTTTCCCAGCTCACTTGGATGCTTATCATTACATCTACATATTTATATAGGTTTTACTATTTTTTCCATGAATATTTTTTTGTAACTTTTAGGGAACTTTGCTTCAAAGTTCATCTATAGTTTTGCCTGACTGTGATTGCAGCTGCATGTGTCTTAATCTTTTTTCCAGTGTTTTCTATGCATGACAAAGACACTGCAATTGCATGTGTTATTACCATGCTTATATATTGCCAATTGGTCAAGTTTTGATCCTGCCCTCTGGGAACAAATAAATTGAACATAAATGCATACTATAATACCATGCTAATATGCCTGCTGAATTTTGATACCATTCACTAAAACCAAATTTACATTTTTTTCCAAGAAAAAATATTTATATTTGATATTTTAAAGATGGAATCAAAATATACTTTGTCTGGCCTTTTTGGCCTGAGAAAGGAGACTGTATGAGTTTCAGCCTATCCTGTGACTAATTAGTTATCCTTTTTGAGCTTTTTTCCCCCATGTAACCAAGCACCCCACCCTCCATCCAGTAGGCAAGGTTCAAATATACTTCAGGGCTTAAGGCCATGGAACAAGAAGGATTGAAGCCATTGCAACAATATAGTCAATTTGAGCTCAACATGTCATTCGTGTGAAATGAACCTGGGTGAGGAAGATAACAATGTGATGTCCCCAAGAGATTAATTGCCCCGAGAGATGAAGTAGCCTATCAATCCCTCTAGGCTATAGTCTTGGATAAAGGTGAAAACCCCAAAATTCCTAATGTTTGGGCGACTGGGGGCAAGTTTTGGGGCAGCTGGGGCAAAAAAGCCCAAAGTTGGGGTTTCCATGAATCCCTCATAATTAATTAAGGAGAGAAATCCCCTCAAGAAAATCTATAAATAAAAGAGGTTTAGAATCATTTGGATTGGATTATTTGTCTCTGTTTTTCTTTGAGCCTGAGGCTTTGAGGGTTTTAAGACACCATTTCTCCTTGGAAGAGTTTTGGTGGAGGTGATTGCACCCTACCTAGTCAATTTTCTTTTGTTTTGGCCACAGGGAATTAACTATTTGAAGAAGCAGCAAAGATCTTGAGGAATTCTAAGGCAAGTCAACCTAATTCTTGAAGATACGTGAGTCTGTCTGAGGCAAACAAAGACTGAATTTTGAGGTAGACTGAAGTTTTGAGTGGATTATCTATGAAACGAGTTGATCTGAGGTAGGCCGAAGTTCTTTCTGATGCTGGACGTCACCTTTCTTTTCTGCTCTGAGGCCATTCGGGTGGTTAGACCCAACCTGTAGCAGATCTGAGTCACCTAGAAAATCATTCAGTTCGTGCTTAAGCCGAGATGGAGGGTTTCTGAGGTATTACTTGCTGGTAGTTCTGAAGCTGGGGGACAACTCGGGCAACCTTGAAGTTATTCTGACAACCAATCACAACTTGCATCAGATCCGAAGTAACCAGAGATCCCTTTTTTCATAGTTTTGTGCTAAATATGGAGGGGTTTTTTGAGGTGTATCTTGCTGGCAGACTTGAGGTTCTGGAAAGGAATTCGTCCTCCTGAACAGAGATCGGAGTGATCACCTGAGGCAGTGCAAATGTCTGGTCTAGAATTGTAGCAGGCCCAAAATTCTCTGTGGAATTCCAGGGGTACTAAACAGAATTCGGGAGTGGTCCTGAAGGAAGTTGAAGATAGAAAGCAAGTTATTCTGGCATTCTTTCTGGACAAATTTGAAAAGGAGGTTTTCTCCTGTTTGCGGATTAGTCTAGGGTAACTTGGACTTGGTTAGACACAGTTGTTTGAGATTCATGGTTAGCCTGAATTCATTTACACTCTATTGGAATTGATGAATATGGATATTGTTGGTACTGTTGGAGCATTTTATTGAATGTTTATTGTGTTGTTGAAGCAAGCATCATTGTTTTATTTAAGAATCTATTATTTAACTGCTACTTCATTTTATGAATAAGAAATTCCTCTTGAACCCTAGATGTAATAAGAAGCCCTAGGATAGAAAATTACCTTAGGACACTACAGAGAATCATTCCTCCCGATCACCTGGGATAAGCCCAATCAACTTCAAGCCTTCTATATATAATTTCATTTTATAAATTTCCATGAATACATAACCTGGGGATGGCCCTAATTTTTTTAGCCCAAGGAAGAATTTGGCCCTTGAAAGATGAATTGGTCGTGACAGATCTCAATTTGTACCTGCAAAAGCTTGCCCTCCTAGCTGTACAACCTATGCAGTTTCTTGGCCTGTAAAAGGAAACTCGACCTCCAAGTCTCTGCCATCTGCTAGAAGTCACAGCGCTCACTTGTAGTCTTGACCTGCTGAGGTTTTTCGCCCTCTCCCCCCCTCCAAGTTCTGGCCCTCTTCAAGATTCTTAGCCTTCACACAAATCCTCCTTCCAAAAATCTGCTGCACACTAGTTTTCTTCTTCTCAGTCACTTGAGCCTCTCATCGCTTCCTCAAAATGAAATATATGTCTCTATCATCACCCTTAGGTTCTCTTTATAATTTTTCTTGAAGCATCGCTAATCTCCAAAGTGATAAAGGGCTAGGATTAAATCTTAACTCACTTAGATCATTGGTGGGGATTAGATCTAAGTCACTTAAAATAATTAGATTATTTATCCTTAGAAACATAAGCCCAATAGCCAACATTAATCAATAAATTAATTAATGTGCTTTTCCTAGGTTAAAACTTAGAAAAGGTTGCTCCTCTCGAATAAGCACCTAACGAGGACTTGCACTTGCATGTTTAGACACTTAGCCTATGAATAAGCAATGTTTTAAAATTCAGTCGATTCGAAACGGAAACGGCTGAGTTGATCCGTTTCAATGCCCAAAATTGTGACTCGGTGGAGGAAACGGTTCGTGAGGCCGAGTCATGGCTTACTCGACCAACTCGGCCGTTTCCGTATTGACTCGGCTGAGTCATAACCTGCGGTCCATACCCCCATCAAAACAACGATTTGTCATTTTTTAAATGAAATTTTGAAGTGTTTGCTGATTGGTTTGGACTCCAATGTGTTTTATGAATTAGTTAAATGTTATTTGGGGTCCATTTCCCCCTCCCCCAAACCCTATTTAACATACTCAAATGCTCTCATTCTTTCACAGCTATCTCATGCATTTGAGTGAAAACTTCTTTGAGAGTTAGTGAGCAGTTCTTGAGCTTGTTTTTGGAGCAGCAGTGAGGAGTCTTGGGCAAGCATTGTAGCTAGAGTGAGGAGCTTCTTGGGCAACCATTTGGAACAGCATTGAGGAGCTGATTCTTGGAGCAAGCTTGAGGAGGCAGTTTGTGCCTGGAGGTATTTTTTTTCACCTCTACAAATTTGTTTTTGCTTATTAAATTTTAGGTGCATATCTAGAAAGCCTAGAGAG
>APFE030573057.1:50904-74065 GCA_000404065.3 Pinus taeda
CTAATTTCTATGAATAATAGTAATTAAATATAACAAGAAGATTATTTGTTTGACTAGATATTTTATTAATATCATTGGAATAATAAATTATTAATAAATATTGATTATTTAATAAATATCTTGATAAAAGATATAATTGGTTAATTTAATGGACCATTAGATTTAATGATAAACATGATTATTATTAAATAAATATATGTTGTACCAAGAATATTAATTTAGTGTGAATTAGTTACATATATATACATGTATTAATAAACAAGTATATTTAGTTAAATTAACAAATAAATAATTTTATTTATCTATTTTAACTAATTTCTAGGAATTATAGTAATTAAATATATCTAGAATATTTTGGTTGGACTCGGGTCATTAGGTCAAAATTAGCCGTTGGAGTCTCTGCACATACTTTTTAACAAGCTATGCTGGATTGGTTCTGCAACTTGTCCTGACGATGAACCACACTGGTTGGTTCGAAATGCGTCGACAAAAGAGTATCTATGTGATTTCGCCGAAAATTTCTCTAAACAATGTTATGGATCACAGAAGCCTAAATTCCTTAAGAAAAATAAAATTATTGTAATGCTTGCATCATGGGTTTCATAAGCAAGTGATTTAATTAGAGCCCTTAGGAATGTTTTTATCTAGTCATAAAAGTATAGAGTCATTGTTATGTAATGAAGACATAAAGAGTCACACTTGGTTATGTAAAGTCATCCTCCAAGACGTTGTCGCTAGCCTTCTTCAAATCGGCCTACAAAAAAGGAAGAATCAAGAAGATGACGTCGACCTCTCCTTGAGGAAAAGTCGACCTATTCCTGAGATCATGTCGGCCTAAAGGACATGGGCAAACATTTATATATACATGTACTCGGCCTCACTTGGAAGCATGTCAATTTCGATCAAGCAAGTCTACAAGGAAGTGCGAAAAAATACTCTAAGAAGTCTCTATCTCAGCAAAGCAAGAAGAAAAGAAAGCGAAGTTTGTAGAGGACTATTTTGGGTAGTATCTCCCCCACGTGCGAAGGCAGAAGATACAAAGGTGCCCAAAGAAGGTCGAAGAACTTGCAGCCACATTAGAGTGATCTGGGTTGGGTAAAAGATCTCGCTAGAAGGAGTCGAGTAACATTGTATTAGGTCTCTCTCTTGAGAACTCAAGGAGACCGAGATTCTCAAGGAAGCTGAGAAGAAGGAGACTGAGATTCTCAAGGAAGTCGAGAAGAGGAAGAAGAAGAAGCAGTGTCAGAAAGAGGCTAGCGACTTGGTCTTGGGAGGACTCTAGTGTCAAGGGTCATTGTCATGGTCTTGGTGTTCGTCAATTGAAGATCTATAAGAAGAATCTCGTTTGGGTTTCCCTCTCAAAGAATGAGAGGTTTTGGACTTGGCTGATAGGCCTATATGATATGTGTCTTGTCTCTCTATTGTTCATGATTTGGTAATTGTCTTGATGAAAAGAACACACTAATAACTCAAGAAGAGAAGATCATAATCAAGAAGTAAAAATTCTACCACAAGCAATTATGATAAGTAGAGAAATCACCTAACTATTGATGCCCTAGATTTCTCAACAGGGTTGCCATCAATGACAACCACATATCAACATTTCAGTTTAAGTGATGATTGCCGGCAGGACTGTAGACGAAGATATACCAAGTCTCCTACTTCAAAGCTACGCTTCACCCAATGCTTGTTTGTATAAGCCTTCTGTTGATTCTGAGCCTTCTGCAAATTATCTTTGAGGAGTCGCGGTATGTCTTGGCTCTCCTGAATCCAATCCTTAGCTTTAGGTGCCCTGTTGTCTCCAAACACCCTATCCACATACGTTGGTGCATCATATGCATACAAGGCTTTGAAGGGTGTCATCCCAATTGACATGTGGTAAGTGATGTTATAACAATGCTCTCCTAAGTGTAACCACTTTATCCAGGGTTTTTGCTAGCTTGACACCTAGTTTCCAAGATAGCCCTCCAGCCATTTGTTGACTAACTCAGTTTTCCCATCTGTCTTCGGGTGGTAACTAGTACTGGGAGTTAACTTTGTCCCAACCAACTTGAACAACTCTTGCCAAAATCCTCCCATGAATCTATTGTCGTTGTCACTAATAATGGTCTTTGGTAGTGTTGAAGAATGTAATTGGGTTCAGTCTTCATATTTATATTTGAGTCAAAGAATGAAAAAGTTTTTTTTTTTTATTATTACAATGACTTATTAAAGCATGGGTTTCATGCTTGGGTCATCATTTTATAGGTCAAATCCCCCATTGTGGACTTCTAGGTTTTATACCGAGTCATTAGAGTCATTGTCCATTTAATGAGACCCTTCTTGGGCTTTTCAATCATGTAATTAGAATTATTTTTGAGTAAAAAATGTAATTTGTGACCTCCACACCAAGTCAACCCTTGCCTAATGAAGTCGGCCTACGAGAGGACAATTCGACCCACAGAAGGGGCTATATATACAAGAGAAGTTCGATCTATTTGGACATTAACTCAACAAGTTCGATACACATCAAGGAAGTGCAAAAAAGTGCGAAGTTCAAGGAGAAGAAGGAAGAAGTGCAAGTTGAAGTTTCTAGGCTCTCTCTCTCTCTCTCTTTTATGCGAAGTTACTAGGCTATTTGCTGGATCCAAGTTTTGCTGCTGGGAGGGTCGAAATTCTAAATGTGTTGGTTCGAAGATTCCGCTGCTAGAAGGTCAAAATTTTGGATTTGTGGGGTCGAAGTATTGTTGCTGCAAGGTCGAAGATCTAGATCGAAGTTGCTGGAAGGAAGGGTTGACTTGGTGGTTGGAGGAGGTCTATATTTAGGTTGAAGTGTCTTGGATTATCTTGTCTTAACTACTGAAGGAAGAAGTTTGTTTGGCTTTTGCCTTAGATAGGGGTTTTGCCCTAGCAGAGTGGATACATGTTGTGTCTCTTGTTTTTGTGATCTTCATACACACATAATTTGGTAATTGCTTGATGAAAGATAATATAATAAAGAAATAAAAGAAGCCAACATAATTCACAAGTAATTATCAAGATAGAGAAATCTAACCCTAATTCTACTATCATTGATTTCTCAACATGGTATCAAAGCTAAGATCAAGAAAAATTGGAGATCACGCTATTGGTTTGAAAGAAAGGACTACTCCCTCTATGATAAGATACATGAAAATGGGATTCAATATTGTAGGAAGTTGGATCAAAAGAATCGTCTACAACTATATCAACAAGGTCAAAAGCAAAGGGTTTTTGGCTACACTCACAGGTTCACACAATGATGAAAATGCATGGATTATTGATAGTGAAGCACCAAGACACATGATAGGAAATAGAAAACAACATCACACTCTATCAAAGGAACAATCTTCTCATGCTGTTAAATTGGGAGACAATAAAAGCTATGTTGTTAAAGGTCTAGGATCAACTTCTTTGAAGCTGGACAATGGAGCAAAGCTACATCTCAACAATATACTCTATGTTCTAGGTTTGAAAAAGAATTTACTTTCAATTTCTTGCTTAGAAGATAGAGGTGATAGAGTTGCTTTTGTAGATGGAAACGTTTTGGCTTGGGGTAAAGATTCAAGCATTGATAAAGCTAGGGTTATTGGAATACACAAAGGAAGTCTATATAGAGTCATAACACCATCTCCTCAAGCCCTAGTTCACATGGAAATCAATCCCATTGAACTATGACATAGAAGATATGGATATTTACATTACAAGGTTATTCCTCTCTCAGTAAATTTGTAAATGGCATTCCCAATATTAAAGAAGATCGTGAAGGAATATGCAAGGGATGTGCCTTAGGAAAGAACATAAGGAAACCATTTACAATCAGTGACACAAGGTCTAATGAAATATTGGACCTTATTCATTCAGATGTGTGTGGGCCTATGTCTGACAAATCACTTGGAGGTCATCTTTATTATGTAACCTTCATTGATGATCACTCTAGAAAGACATGGCTCTATCTGTTCAAATCAAAGGTCTAAGTACATGAAAAATTCAAGGAATTTAGGTCTACGATAGAGACCTTAACTGAAAGAAGAATAAAGACTTTGAGATCTGATAATGGTGGAGAATACACTTCGAAAGAAATAATTGCATATTGCAAAGAAGCAAGAATTAATAGGGAGCTCATTGTTCCCAACAATCCCGAACATAATGGAGTTGCATAAGGGAAAAATAGAATTTATTGTTACAAGTCAAAGGACTCAACATCATGTTTATAAGAACCTTCAGGGCAAAATATATTTGTAAAAAGAATTATTTTTGAGTCTAGAAAGTCCTGAAGCTGCAAAGTACAAGTCGACCTAAAGGAGGGAATTTGACCCCTTGAGAAGGCTATATAAAGAAGCAATTCGACCTCATTTGGACACACTCACTCCACAAATTCGATCTATCAAGAAAGAGTTCGATCTTATGCGGAGAAGCAAGAAGAAGAAAAACAAAGGTTTGGGAGAGGAAAGAAGGACGGAAAATCTTTGTTTTGGGCTCTATCTCTCTCACATGTGCAAAGTTCTAGGGTTTTTGGTGCTGCAGAAGGAGGTTGAAGTTGCAGGTCCGAGTTGCAGTAAAACAAGGTGCAAAATCTCGTAGTTGGGAAGGAGAAAACCATATATTGACCTCGTTGACCTTAGGAGAGCTGTCTTGCTGTAGGAAGGTATCAGGAAGAGGTTGGATTAGGGTTTCAAAGAGAAGATGCAAGGCTAAAATTGCAAGGTTGAAGTTGCAGGATGAGTTGCAGTATCGAAGCTGGCAGGTCGAAGTTTAGTGTGTAGTAGTTTGATGTAGATTCTGGAAGGACTTGTGGAACGGTTGACTTGGTACTAGGAGAAGAACTTGGTTTAGGGTTTAGGTCTTTGTATCTCATTTGAAGAGGATTCTAAGAAGAGAAGAGTTTCCAAGTTTTCGCCTTGGAGGGGTTTTTCCCTGGCTGAGAGCCTAATATCTGTGTCCTCTATTGTTGCAGTTTATGTTCTTGATATTTGTTTGATGAACTAAAAGAACACAAGAAAGCTAATAAGTTCACAAGCAAATATCAAGGTTAAGAAAAATAAGTATAATAGTTGCCACTATTGATTTTCCAACACCCTCTTAACTAGGGAGGTATTCATAATGACTAAATAGGTAATCTCAAGTTGAAATATTCATATAAGAAAGGTTCTAGATTGATAAGCATCAATGATGATAACATCGTCATAACCAACATTGTCAAACTACCAAGGCCTTGACAAGAAAGCTTTATCTCTCTACTAGATCAAAGCACAATGCTAGGAGGCATTCAATAAGACACCATCACCTCTCCGAGGCACATACTCCACCTAGGTTCACCAAAGTATGTCTTCATAGGACAATTTCCTAATCCATTGTCACAATACTTGACACAAGGAAATGTCAGTCCTTCAAACCATTCTTATATTAGATCAATGTACTTGACTTACAACTGTTAGTCTTGGTCACGGTACAGATCTCAAGACTGTTGGTCCTTGATGCTTATTCGATCCACCATTCTCCCTATCTGTGTTCATGTACTAGGCTTACAACTGTTAGCCCTGGCCATAGTACATGACACATAGAGAACAAGGTGTCCATCCCCACTCCTTCTCAATTTGGGAGGAGATATTTGCAAGCCCAAGCTTTCGAAAATACTCATGCTTTCCCTTTGGAAGGGACTTCGTCAATACATCGACTACCTGTTCGTCAATGGAGATACGCTGTAGCTTCATGGCTCCATCTTGCACCATGCTTTGAATGTAGTGATACTTATTCATAATGTGCTTCGACCTTGCATGAAAGATTGGGTTCTTTGACAACTTTATGCAACTTTGATTATCACAGCATATTATGGTTGAGTTCAATACTCCTTTGTACAAATCATCAAGGAATTTATGGAGCCATATTGCTTCATGAATAACTTCAGTTACTGCCATATATTCTACTTCAACAATAGTTAGTGCAATTGGGTCCTGTTTTCTGCCCATCCAAGAAACCATAGCGGATCCCAAACAAAAAAACCCTCCAGTAGTACTCTTCCCATCATCATACTGCTTGCCCAATCATAATCAATATAACCTAATAATCAACTCTCATTTATGGTTCCACGAAGATATCTCAAGATGTGTTTTGTTGCTATCCAATGATCATGTGTGGGCTCCATCTGAAACTGCCTTGTAGTATTTACAACAAAACATATATCTAATCGGGTGTTCACTAAATACATCAGAGAACCAATCACCTACTGATATGATGATGGATCAATAAGATTTGAATATGAACTTCTCAGCTTCTTCGAATTGGTGATCATTGGTGTTGCCATAGGTTTACAATCCATCATCCCAAATTTTTATAGAATCTTGACCACATATTTTCCTTGACCAAGAAAGATTTCATCGGGTTTCTACCAAACTTCAAGTCTTAAGTAATAAAGCGTTAGTCCAAGATCCTTCATGTTGAATTCAATAGCTACTTCCTTCTTGCATTGATGAATAAGATGCTCCACACCCGTTGTTAATAAGTCATCCACATATAGCAATACGATCACTGGTTCAGTCTTTACTACTTTGATGTAGAGATTTGGATATGTAGTACTTTTGATGAAACCAAGCCTTATTAGATAGTCATCCATTTGGGCATACCATGCTCTTGGAGCTTGTTTTAAGCCATATAAAGCTTTCTTTAATATGCAGACATGGGATTCCTTCCCATGGACTTCAAATCTTTGAGGTTGTTCAATGTAAACTTCTTCATCAATTATGCCATTAAGAAAAGTGGTCTTCACGTCCATTTGATGTATATTCCATCCCATTGAAGCTGCAATAGAGAAGATAGTTCTAATTGTTGTGTATCTGGCTGTAGGAGCAAAAGTTTCATCATAGTCAACTCCCTCTTTTTGAGAAAATCCTCTAGCCACAAATCTTGCCTTGTATTTGTTGATGCTTCCATTAGCTGCATGCTTAATCTTATAAACCCACTTGGAAGTCACAATAGATTTATCCTTTGGTCTAGGAACGATTTCCCAAACATCATTCTTCATTATTGATTGATATTATTCCATCATTGCATTCTTTCATATTTGTTGTTCGACAATCTTTTCGTAAGTAGAAGGTTTTGATTCAATGAGTTTGGTCATATAAGCTGCATAACTAGAATACTTTTTGTGTATTTTGTTTTCTTTGAATGTTCCTCTTGGGGCTGTATGTTCTTCAACTTCTTGTAAAGTTGTTCTAAGCCAAGCAAGTCTTTTTTAGTTTCTAGAATGATGACAGGTTCTACAGGTTCACTTGGTCCTTCTGGTTCGTCAATTGAAGGTTCTAGAGAAATGGTTTGTCTTGGACTATCTTCATTAGGAAAGACAAGTCCTTCATCGAAGTCAATGAGGATATCTTTTGACTTCTTGTATGCAACACTTTCATCAAATGTGACATCTCTGCTTACTTCAATACATCATTGTTCTTTGATGTAGATTCTATCTGCTTTGGATGAGTTGTTGTATCCAACGAAAATTCCTTTCATACCTGCAGGATCCAACTTCTTTCTCTTGTCCTTGGGATTGTGAATGTAGACCGAACATCCAAAGATTCTAAGGTAATCAACATTAGGCTTCTTTCCAGTAAAAGCTTCTTGTGGAGTTAGGTCACCAAGAATTTTGTGAGGGCTTCTATTTTGAATATATATTGTGGTCATGGAGGCTTCTCCCCATAGGAATTTGGGAAGATCTTGATCATGTATCATGGCTCTTATGCATTCTTTGATAGATCAATTCTTTCTTTTAGCTACACCATTCTGTTGGGGATTATAAGGAACTATCAGGTCCCTCTTAATCCCAGCTTCTTTGCAAAAGGCTACAAATTCTTTAAATGTATATAAACCTCCATAATTAGATCTTAAGGTAGAATTTTGAGAGGGCTTCTATTTTGAATATATACTGTGGTCATGGAGGCTTCTCCCCATAGGAATTTGGGAAGATCTTGATCATGTATCATGGCTTTTATGCATTCTTTGATAGATCAATTCTTTCTTTTAGCTACACCATTCTGTTGGGGATTATAAGGAACTATTAGGTTCCTCTTAATCCCAGCTTCTTTGCAAAAGGCTACAAATTCTTTAGATGTATATAAACCTCCATAATCAGATCTTAAGGTCTTGAGCTTCTTTCCTGTCATGTTCTCAACTTTGGCCTTGAACTCTTGGAACTTTTTGAACACTTCATCCTTAGAATTTAGGGCATAGATCCAAGTCTTTCTAGAAAATTCATCAATAAGTGTTACATAGTATAGATGATCACCAAGTGATTTTTTAGACATTGGGCCACAAACATCAGAGTGGATTAGGTCCAATATTTCCTTGGATCTTGAGTCACTGCTAGGGAATGGTTTCTTCAAAATTTTGCCAAAATTACACCCTTTACGAACTCCTTCATGTTCTTCTTTCAATTAGGGCACGCATGTAACCATTTGACTTAAGGATGACAATATCTTGTAATGGAGATGGACATATCTTCTATGCCATAATTCACATGGATTGATGTCAATGTGTACTAAAGCTTGTGGAGGAGTTAGAAGCCTATACAACCTCCCCTCATGAATCACAATCATTTTAGCACTATTTATACTAGATCCCTTAGCCCAAACAACCACCTTGCCATCAATAAATGCTATTCCGTCTCCTTCATCTTCTAAACAATAAATATAAAGTAAATTCTTTTTCAAACTTGGAACATAGATGATGTTGTTGAGATGAATGTTTCCACCAGATTCCAACTCAGTGGAGGTAGATCCAATGCCTTTAACTGTATAGCTATTTTTGTCTCCAATTTCGACCTTGTGAGAGAGGCTTCCTTTTGATAGAGTGTTGAGATGTTCACGTTCTCCTGTTATGTGCCTTGAAGCTCTACTACTGATTACTCATTTGTTGTCATCGTCAATTGATCCTGTGAGAGCATAGTAAAGATTTCTATCCTTGACATCCATGGATAGTTTCGAAACAAAATTGGTGATATATTCTTTGATGGATTCAAGAAGAATCCTTAGAGCCTTGAGACCTTCCTTCATGTACTTGGCCAATGGGAGAGAGAGAGCTGCTACAAATATTTCTTCAGTCAAGAGTGCCAATTATTTGTGATCTTCAAGCTTGCTTCCTTCACCTTAGCTCTGATACGATGTTGAGAAACCTATTGTAGTGTAGTTTAATGCTTGATTCCTCTTCTTGATAATTACTTGTGAATATTAGATGTCTTCTTATTACTTCTTATGTCTTCTTCATCAAGCAATTATACAAATGTTCAAAGCATAAAGTTCACAATGAGACAAAGGACACCAGAAATTAGGCTGGAGGCCAGGGCAAAAGCCACGAGAGGAAAACCCAACAATCCTTCTATTATAGAATCAGATCAAAATGAGAGATACCTAAGACCAAGTCCAAACTGCAACAAAGATACCAAGTCAAACCCTCCAAGTCTCCTCCAATAGTTAAAGTCAACGCTGGTCAAACTCAAATTTGGCCCTATTCCACAGAAAAATTCACATGTGCGAGTTGCAGTAGGATAGAAACTTCGAATTTCTTCTTTGACTGCCTTCTCTCTTCTTTGACTTTGGCCTTGTTCTTTGTTGTATAGGTGCAGAAGATACTTGTTGATGTGTTGGATGAACGAGTTCCCCAAGAGGTCGAATTGTCTCTTATATATAGTTGTCCAGGAGGGTCGAATAGGTGCCACTAGGCCACCTTGTCCAAGGAGGGCCGACTTGGTCATCTTGTGGACTTATGACTCAAATAAAATTTAAAGCCTTTTTCTTACAAATGTCCAAATGGCACATAACTCAAATAAATTTTCTTTTGGCTTAGAAATAAATTCTTTTTGACTCGTTTGACTGTAAGCATGAAGTACATGCTTTAGCAAAATATAAATAAATAGAATAAATACATCAATGATAATTTTATATTATGAAGACCGACTCTTGTTACAACTTCAACAGTTTTCAGTGGACTGTTAAATTTCCATGCTAACTTCCACCACATTTAATTTTGTTGTGCCTTGTCTTGATCTGTTGTTTTAAAAATTTAGACCACCTGATCTTATCATCTTGACTAGAAAGCAATATGGCACTGTGCTTTAGCAAACCTACAAACTGGTCCCTTTAAGCCAAGTATCAACTTGCAGATTACGTCTTTTGCAGATTTCCAATCCACATTCCAACCCACCTGCTATGCAAAGAGTATATGCATCTTCCTGGTGGAAAATCCCTGTATCATGGAAATCACTTAGTAAATGTTTTGACAGTCTATAATTATGACAACTATCCTATCCATGGTTTCTTACCTATTTTAACGCTCTGTACCTATACCTACTTTCCAAGCAATCCAGTTGTCAATCAAAGGAAATATTTGACCAAAGCTTTCCATGCTATAGAAGCACTTTTCACGGATTTCCTTTCCAGTCATATCCAATCATGTTAAATTTGGCAACTAGGGCCAAACTCCATGTGGGTCACCTTATTTATGGCAACTGATATTTTTCTTGGATTCCTCTCTTCGTGAGGTGCAGGACTGATCTGAAGATCATCCGATTCTGACATGTATTTATGGAGATATGAATTTATTTATATTATTTGACAATTTGTCAAGGTTGGCCTGCAACCAAATAACCCCCAGCTCAACCTCAACGTTGCATTTAAATAGAGGCGGCCTCAAGTCATTTGTCACACACATCGCTTATGATCTCCCTCCACTCGTTTGGGTTTGGTGGAAAGAGTGGTCTTGAAGGAGACATAGCCGCAGTCACAAAGGAGCCCTAGCTGCAGTCATGAAGGGAGACCTAGCTGCAGCCTTGAAGGAGCTCTAGACACAGTCGAAAAGGAAGCCCTAGCCGCAGTAAAAGGCAGCCCTAACCGCAGTCAAAAGGAGGCTTAGCCACAGCAAGAGAGAGGCCTAAGACACAGTCTAGAGAGAGGCCTAAGGCGCAGTCAAGAGAGGCCTAAAGACGTGTCAAGAGAGACCAGATACACAGCAAAAGGAAGGCTCCTATCCACAGCAAAGGAGGCCCTAATCCGTAGCAAGGAGGCCCTTATCTGCCATCAAGAAGAAGCCTATAGCTGCAGTCAAGGAAGGTCTAAAGCCGCAGTCAGAGAGGCCCTAGCCGCAGTCAAGGGGAGGCCCTAGCCACTGCAAGGAGGAGCCATAAGACAGCAAGAAAGAAGCACTAGAAGCAGCGTGGAAGTCTTATGTTTTGCTGTAGGTACAACGTGTGAAAGAGAGGCTGTTTTGAATGCTGTTCTTGGGTGCTCTTGTAGGGAGAAAGGCTGAAGTTTGAAGCTTAAGATCACAGCAAGAAGAGGCATTCAGCGTGGGTGAAATATGGCTTTTCTGTAGCCATTCCAGGAACACTGAAGGGCTGAAAGGAGGCCGAGTATCTTGCTTAAAGGACGAGGAGAAAAGGAGCTGTCTGAGGGCTCATAGAGGATGGAACAGTCCTCTTGAAAGACTGCCGCAGGTCTGTTCTAAGGGCTGTAGGATGCCACTGTAATGAGAGGAAGGCAGAGCTATTGTTAAGGGCTAGTAGGCTGCTCTGCATTACAGCAAAGGGGACAACTTTCCCTTGGAGGACAACCACATTTTTTGAAGGCAATCTGGGCAGATTTTGAGGGCTGATAAATATGCCCTAACCAGTATTCAGAACTACAGTCCTTGATGTCAGAATTGCAACCTCATTGGGTCATCTTCATGGTGTAGATCTTTGATGTCAGATCTCCTATTTGGCAAGTCAGTACTGACTTTAAATATTTGTAATATCTCTATCTCTCTGTGTTAATTTATGGTATGTTCTATGCTTAGAGCAATTTACTTCAAATCTTCTTATTAGCCACTGTTTAGCAATCACATAAACATAAAGTAAAGTGCAGATAGAACATTAATAAATTGACAGAAAACAAGCCAAGACAAGAGACACCAGATGTGGCGGCTAGCCAGGGACAAACCCCAATGCGGGGAAACCCTTTGATCATTTCTTCTTTAATCTTCAATAGTTCAGCAGAGAGAGAAATAGTACAATATATGTGATCTGTAATTTTTATGACAGCAGTAAAAGATGCCCTAACCAACACTGGCAAAGTGGATCAAATGATTCACAAATAATCTAGGATCAACCTTAGTCAACCCAGCCTTCAACGGAGATGAAGGACAGCCCGAAACAGCTCAAAGAACATGGTCAAATCTGGCAGACCTGCGGTCAGCCCTAACCAGATCTGCGCTGGTCACTTCGTGGTCAGTTCAGCCCTCCAAACAGCGGATCTGTTATGCAGCTTGCTTGAGGGAGACTCCCCACACAAGGCCGCAGTCAAAGGAGGCTTCACGCTGGTCAACACTGCGCTTTGTTTGCTGGCTGCACTCTAGAACAAACCTGCGTCCCTTCCTTGCTGCACCCTCCTTCTTTCCCTAGCTGCTCCTTTGTTAACCCAAACAAGGAAGGAGAGTTAGAGAGAAGAAGAGATGATGAGATGAGATGAGATAATGACTCAACCTCTCCTCTATCTATATGAAACGCTGGGCATGTGTGCCGCACACTTAACTACTGGCCGACCTTTACAATTTGTCAAGTAAGTAGAAATAGATTCATATCTCCATAAATACTTGCCGGAATTAGATGATCTTTAGATCAGTCCTACACCTCTCAACGAGAGGAATCTAGGAAAAATATCAGCAACCATAAATAAGGCGACACACATGGAGTTTGGCCCTAGTTGCCAATTTTAACACTCCCTCTCAATTAGGGAGAACTCCATCTGGTAATCCGTCTGACTGTCGGTACTATCTTTGCCATCAAATGCATTGCCCTACATTGCTTGGCTCTACTCTGCTGAACTATGAAGAAGAAGAAATGATCGAGGATGTATCATACCATCATCCACTGACCCAAAGTCAGTGTCAGAGTGTGTCATACCACTCTCATTGATCCCAGATCAATGGAGGTCATCCTAGCATAGGGAGTATGGTAGATACAACGATGTGTCCATCGATAATACTACTAATGGTCCCTAACTCCATTTCCCTACTCATTGATCATATGAGAGGTACTTCCCATGAGTCCCAGACTGCATGGCTAGGATGACTTGACAGGAGAACTAATCATCATGTTCCAAAGTTGCCACGAGGTATCACAGGGGAAGGTTAAACCTTTCACCCTATACATAGCGCACCACTAGGGGAGGGTGAGTTGCCCTGTGGTTGTATATTGCTCCAAGAAGTACCCTGCGCCCCCTGGAGCTCCTAGAGCTCAATGTATGCATTATACACGACCCTCATAAGAGGGTCTCTCAACAACACCAAGTCTTTCTCGGAAAGTGAAGAATTTGACCTTTCCTATGGGCTTCGTCAAAATGTCGGCGACCTGCTCATTTGTACCTATATGTTGGAGCCTTATTGCTCCCCGCTGCACCATATCTTGGATATAGTGGTACCTGATATCGAAATGCTTGGAGCGATCATGAAATACAGGATTCTTTGGTAAACGAATCCCACTCTGGTTGTCACACAGGATCACGGTAGTATCCAATGTAAATCCAAACAACTCATTGAAGAGCTTCCACAACTAGACCGCCTCACAAGAGGCCATACTCGCAACAATGTATTCTGCCTCGACGGTGCTCAAAGCCACCGACTTCTGCTTCTTGCTCATCCAGGATATCGAGGCAGATCCCAAAGAGAAACAGCACCTGGAAGTGCTCTTTCGGTCCACCACACTGCCTGCCCAATCAACATTGGTATATCCATGTAACCTCACATCTCCGACAGTGTATCTCAACCCATAAGTGATTGTGCCACGAAGGTATCTCAACTGATTCTTGGCACCAATCCAATGTGTGTGGTGAGGCTCAACCATATGTTGACTCAACGTGTTGACTGCAAAACATATATCTAGAAGGGAGTTCACCAAGAACATCAATGCTCCGATGAGTTGACGATACTCGGTAGCATTTTGTAAAATAGGTCCGGCATCACTACCGCTTAACTTCTTGAAGTCAAGCTCCATCAGGGTAGTCACGGGCTTGCAGTGCACCATATCGAATCTCTCCAATATCTTCACCACATATTTTCCTTGAGATAGGAAAATCTCCCTTGGCTTCTTCCCGACTTTTAGTCCTAGGAAATTGTGCACCAGTCCTAGGTCCTTCATCTCAAACTCAGAAGCCAACTCCCTCCTACATTTGTGCATGAGAGGGTCTGCACTTGTCAGAAAGAGGTTGTCAACATACAACACCAGTATGAGAGGTTTGTCATCTTCAACCTTAAAGTAAAGGTTAGGGTTGGCTTTACTCCTAGTAAATCCCAACTTCATCAAGTAGCTATCGATCCTCTCATACCACGCTCGGGGTGCTTGCTTCAACGCATAGAGGCTTTCTTCAACTTGCACACATGAGATTCCCGATCATGAATCAGGTTGTTCCACATAGACTTCCTCTTTGATTGAACCATGCAAGAAAGTGGTCTTGACATCCATCTGATGTAGATTCGATCCTTGCGAAATAAGGGCTATGATCGAGCGGATGGTGGTATATTGAGCAACAGGTGCAAATATCTCATCATAGTCTATACCTTCCTTCTGAGAGAAGCCACGAGAGACAAAACGAGCCCTATACTTTTCAGCACTTCCATCAGCGCCATGCTTTATCTTGTAAAGCCATTTCGAAGTGACAACGACTTTGTCCTAGGGTCTAGGGACCACATCCCAGACATCGTTCTTCATAATGGACTCATATTCTTCAGCCATAACATCCTTCCATACTTGATGCTTGACAACTTCTGCGAACGACGAAGGATCATTTTGAATGATTGTGCTCATAACGGTCAAGTATCCTTGATCCCTGGCCGGCTTCTTACTTTCACGGAAAGTCCCTCTAGGTGTAATGTGTCCTTCGGCATCATCAAGTGTCCCCTTGAGCCATGAAGGCCTCTTCCTAGAAGAGGAAGGCTCTTGTGGAGGGGGATCAATAGGATCCATAGGTTCTTCCACATCGGGCATCGTCTCATCTTCCTTTTCCTCCAGTTTCCTGGTGTCAGCTTCTTGAGATTCCCTTAGAGTAGGAAGATTGTCAACTTTGCTAAGAGCCATATCTTCGTCAAAGGTGACATCATGGCTAATCTCGACTTCCCTTTTACCAGCCACATAGATTCTATAGCCCTTAGAATTTTCGCTAGCCCATGAAGATTCCTTTCTTTCCGGATGCACCCAATTTATTCCTTTTCTCTTTCGGCACATGAAAGTATACAAGAGTTCCAAAAATTCTAAAATGAGATACGTCAGGTTTCCTACTAGTGAACATTTCTTCGGGAGTCTTGAAACCCAATGCTTGATGAGGGCATCAGTTTTGCACATATATGATGGTATTCGCAACTTCGGCCCATAAAAACTTCGAAAGCCTTTGATCATGGAGCATAGCACGGATAGCTTCCACAATCGTACAATTCTCCCTTTCCACCACACCATTCTGCTCAAGATTATATGGTGTTGTAGTCGCCCTCTTAATGCCAGCCTCTTTGCAAAAGTCATGGAACTCATTGGATTCATACTCAGTCCCATTATTAGTCCTTAAGATCTTAGTCTTCTTTTCGGTTTGATTCTCGATCAAGGCTTTGAAGTGATGAAACCAGGAGAACACTTGGAATAATCATCTGTAAAAGTGAGGTAATATAAATGTCCTTCCAAGGAGTTCACAGGCATCATACCAGATATGTATGAGTGAACCAACTGCAATATATCAGAGGTCTTGCTATGGCTTGAGGGGAATGGTCCCCTTTTGAGCTTTCCTTTGGCACATCCCGGACATACACCTTCTTGCTCTATTTTGAACTCGGGCATCCCTGTCACCATTTGGCTCACATCGGGTAGAGCTTTATAATGAAGGTGAGCAAACCTTCTACGCCATAGTTCGGACTGAAGAGATGTGTCACAAGACATGACACCCGACGGACTTCCTCCGACCTGATATATTGAATCAACTCGAAACCCAAGAGTGAAAGCATATTTAAAATTCTTTTTCCATACACGTACCTTGCCATCGGTGAAGGCCACCTTGTAGCCTTTGTCTTCCATTGCCGAAATGGACACTAGGTTCTCTGAGATTAGGTACATATAGGACTTCTTGCAAATGAATTGTATTACCCTGATTCAATTGAAGAGTGACATTCCCTATGCCTTTCACGGGATATTTGGAGTTGTCCCCAAGAACAATTTCCAGGTTGGTCTCCTTCTCTATCAGATTAGAGAGAGCTTCTTTGTAACCAGTGAAGTGCCTTGAGGCACCACTATCAATAAGCCAATTTCCCAACGAGTCTGGGGGAGCAGTGGTAGAGAGGGCTGCTGGTAGATAATATTCATCTTGCTTATTGTTAACAATGTTAGATTCATACCTGGAGTTTCTTGCCTTCTTGGAGGGTTGACGTCTTCCTTGATTTCTGACATTCCTTTTTCCTCTGCCATTCCTTTGATTGCCTCGGGAGTGATTTTGATCATCGTCATGATGTGAGTCTCTTTTATCAGGGCACTCCCTCGCATAGTGGCCCATTTTGTTGCAATTCTAACATCGTCCTTTTCTTCCACCCTTTGGTTCGACCTTTCCTTTGGATTTAGCCTCGGGATAGTTTCTCCTTTTAGCATGAGTGGAGAAAGCAGAGGGATTGCCTCTAAGTGCAGGCATTTCCTGCTCTTCCATCCTTGTTTCTTCTTGAATGCATCTTGCCATCAATTCCTCAAATCCAAGAATTACATTATTGTTGAGAAGAGTGGTTCTGAATATATACCATTCAGTTGGGAGCCCTCCGAGAGTTGTGATAGTCATTTCCCTGTCAGGAACTATTTCCCCATTTGATAGGAGATCATTCTTGATCTCGGTGATCCTTAAGAAATATGCTTGCATACTCTCATTTTTGCCCTTCTTAATTTCCTTCAGCGTATTTCTAAGGAACAAAACTGGTTTGCATCATTAACTTTAAATAAACTCACCAGTCTATCATAGATTTCCTTGGAGGTGGTCAATTCTGAAACATAGGCCACCATGCGCTTGTCGATAGAGTCTCGGATGATCTTCTTTGCTTTGACTTCTCCCTTGGTCCACTTGTTCCTTGCAGCAACGGATGCATTTGATGGAGGCTCAACAATTCTGCCTCTCACATGGTCCAACACTTCCTGCTCTTCCAATGTCAAATCGAGAGACATCTTCCATCCTTGATAGTTAGACTTCTCACGAAGATTGTTTTCAACGGGGAAGTGTGATGAGGACCCCATGATGTCTTTTAAGATTGCTTCAACAGCCTTTGGTGATTGCTCTGCTTTTGCTCTTGCTTGGGCTTTGTCTTCACCTCAGTTCTGATACCATGTAAATTTATGGTATGTTCTATGCTTAGAGCAGTTTACTTCAAATCTTCTTATTAGCGACTGTTTAGCAATCACATAAACATAAAGTAAAGTGCAGATAGAACATTAATAGATCGATAGAAAACAAGCCAAGACAAGAGACACCGGATGTGGCGGCTAGCCAGGGACAAACCCCAATGCGGGGAAACCCTTTGATCAATTCTTCTTTAATCTTCAATAGTTCAGCAGAGAGAAATAGTACAATATATCAGATCTGTAATTTTTATGACAGCAGTAAAAGATGCCCTAACCAGCACTGGCAAAGTGGATCAAATGATTCACAGATAGTCTAGGACCAACCTTAGTCAACCCAGACTTCAATGAAGATGGAGGACAACCCGAAACAGCTCAAAGAACATGGTCAAATCTGGTCAACGTTGTGGTATACCTGCGATCAGCCCTAACCAGATTTGCGCTGGTCACTTCGTGGTCAGTTCAACCCTCCAAACAGCGGATCTGTTATGCGGCTTCCTTGAGGGAGACTCCCCACACAAGGCTGCAGTCAAAGGAGGTTTCACGCTGGTCAATGCTGCCCTTTGTTTATTGGCTGCACTCTAGAAAAGACCTGTGTCCTCCTCTTGTGGCTACATCCTCCTTCTTTCCTAGCTGCTCTTTTGTTTACCCAAAAAAGAAAGGAGAGTGAGAGAGAAGAAGAGATGATGAGATGAGATGAGATAATGACTCAACCTCTCCTCTATTTATATGCAACGCTGGCATGTGTGCCACACACTTAACTGCTGGCTGACCTTGACAATTTGTCAAGTAATTAGAAATAAATTCATATCTCCATAAATACTCGTTGGAATCGGATGATCTTTAAATCAATCCTACACCTCTCGACGAGAGGAATTTAGGAAAAATATCAGCAGCCATAAATAAAGTGACCCACATGGAGTTTGGCCCTAGTTGCCAATTTTAACACTGCTAAACTATTGAAGAATATAAGAAGAGTTGATCAAGGGTTTCCCTACATTGGGGTTTGTCCCTGGCTGGTGCCACATCTTGTGGCCTCTTGTCTTGGCTTGTCTTCTACTGTTTATGTTTATGTTCTATCTGCATTTTAATATCATGTTGATGTGATTGCTAAACTGGACATTGATATTGAGCTAACAAGAAAATTGAAGTAAATTGCTCTTAAACATAGAACATACCAAAACTTAACAAATCAACTATTTGCTTAGGCCTTTTGCCACTAATAAAAACAGAGGGTGAAAATGGCCAACCTTGTCTTATCCCTCTTGAGGGATGAAAGAAGCTTGAAGCGTACCCATTTATTATAAGGACCACAAAAGAAGCTAATGAAAGACATCCCATTATCAAACTTACCGTTGAAGATTCATTCCAATCTACAGAAGCAACAAATTGATGTAAAGCTTGTTCACCTTATCATAAACTTTGGCTAGATCAATTTTCCAGTTGGCATCTTGTCTATCCTAATTGTCTACATCCCTTCTTGAGCTGTCCTTACTGCATCATTATCTGTTTCTTATAAAGAAGCCAAACTGCTCTTCTGAGATAATAGCTGATAAAATATATTTCCCTCTATTAGCTACAATATTCAAGATGAGCTAATAGATTAGATTACATAATAAATTGGGCATGAAATCTTCAAATATGAAGTCCCATTCCTTTTAAGAATTAGGCAATGAAAGTAGAATTTAGGGCTCTTAGAACTTCCGCAGAGGTTCTGGATTCTTTTACCACTCTTAACATATTATCCTCCAACAGCTCATAAAAACCCAAATAGAAATCCATTGTCTAGCCATTGGGGCCTTAACTTATGGTGTTCATGAAAGAATTTAGGACTGCTTTTAATTCTTCTTTTGAGATTTGTGCTTCCAGCTCGTTGTTCATTTTGTCATCAATAAACCTGGGAAGGAGCCTTATCACTTCCATTATTTCTGTTATATTAGCAATTTTAGTGTCTTTAAACAAAGATTGAAAATGCCTTCTGCGTGATTCAACAATATCCTGAAAAGATTTGACCTTTGAACCATCATGTAAACCAATTTCCCTAATGGAATAACTTGGTATAATTCTAAGGATTTTCTTTTGAAAAAATTTCTTCCTCGACCTCTAATTCCATTTTGATTTTCCTTTGATTCTTTTCTTGCTCATTCAACTACAATCTTCGTGGCGCTTTAGATCCTCTGCAAGTTGTTGCATTGCTGAGTCTCCTGAATTACCATCATAATTTTTCAATTCGGTGCTATTAGATTTTTAAAGTTTTCCTCATGTTAGCACTCCGTAGTTTTCTTAGGCTGAAAATGAAACCGCAGAGGTAACCACAAACCACTTGTAAAACTGGGATCTAGCCCTTCTAGCGTCAGAGAGGGCTCTCTCTGTATAATTTTTAATCTTGGTGTTTAGATTTTAGGCTAGGTATGAAAGGTCAAGATATAGTTCTAATGTTTTGGTTGTAAAATGAAAGAAAAGTCCATTGGGCATGGAATCATAAAATCTTCAGTAATCAATTTAAAATAAATAGAGGAGCAGAAACAAGGCGAGGTAGGCAAACTCCTGGATGTCGTACAACTATTGTGGTGTTGATGAGATGAATAAGAATTAGGACCAATTAAATATAGAGCATACATAGCAGAATTCTATACTTAATATCAGAAAGAAAACATTTAATATTGTTTAAACAAGCCAGAGCAAAGTACCATAAGTAAATTCAACTCCTAATCTTCTTGCAACAATCAAGAAAGAAAATCCCTGTGGAACTTGAAAGAAAAACAGATTTACAAAGAGGGAAACATCACCATTTGCTTGACACAAGAATCCTGGAACCAAATTGCCTTTGTATTATTGAATTGATTACTTAAAAATATTTTTCACTGTTTACAATAAAAAAAGAGATCTTCTCTTTTGCATAATCCAACCCTTTCTAAATCTTTTTACAAAATATATATAGAGTTTGTCTCGAATTAATTTGGACTTCGAAATAAATTTTATCACAAAATAATATCTAGGGAAATAATGTAGATATTTCAAAAATAGAAGTAAGTAATAGGAAATCTGGACTTATTTATGATGCTCTGTTCAAACTTTGAGGAGAATTGTTGTTCACTGTAGCTAGTTTTGTGCTTCTTTTGTTTGCCTGCTCCCCAATTTGTAGGATCCCTGTTTACCCTTATTCAACGAGCTCTAGCAATTTATCACACTGCTCTTCATTAGGAATGGAGAAATTTACCATGCTTCGAAATTACTCATCTGCCTCTATATATGTATGGAAAGTTGGCTTATTTAGAAATAGATGGTGGACTTCATGTTGAATGTAGAGGTCGTGTTGTAGTCCTTCCAGGAAAGATTCTCTAGTTATCGTTCCTCTGACCTTGGTGAATTTGGCAGCATCTGCAGCTATGTTGCATAACTGGTCTTGATAGTTCTCTAATGGAATCAATTTGCCATTAGAGGCTTTAAGAGCTGGAAGTCCTTTTTCTTGCAATACATTAAATTTTCTCTTAAATCTTTTTACCTGTAACTCCAACTCTTTGCTCTTATTCTCCAGTTGTATCATGAGGTTCTTCTTTGTCAGAACTCTCTTCATTTCCATAGTTGTGCCTGTTCTGTCTTGAATCTAGACTTCTTCTAGCTCATCTCTAGTCTTGGAATTCAACATTTTAATAATTCTGTGTGCTTCCCTTGGTTTGTGCTCAATCTCAGCGTTTGTTTGCTCAACTGCTGCTTTGACCCTTTGTACTAGCTCCTCCCGCTCAAAAATAATTTGAAATGATGGCCACAATTCTGTAATATTGGCATTGATGTTATGCCATATACTTTGCTTGGCCTCTGCCAACATTTGAGTTGTTAGAGATTGGTTTTCATATTTCTCAATTTGCTTAGTCAGTTTGATATTTCTTTGCACCTCCGCTAGATATGCATTATCAATTTTAATTTTATTTTCCTCCATCTTTGTCAGTGCTGCCAGTAACTTCTCATTTTCCATGTTTGTTATTGATAGTTCTCCCAAAGCTTTGACTAGCTTTTCAGAAGAATCTACAATGGATGTCTTTGCTGTTCGCTGTACTTCCTGCTGCGCTGATGTATCTGTAGCTCTAATTGTTTCTTCTCTTTTAACAGAATCTCCATGTCTACCTCCATTTTCTGAATTTGAGTGTTCTGTTCGCTTGAACAACTTTTCCTTTTCTATCTCCAGATGAGTTACCTCTTTGCCCTGAGGGTGCTCTATGGTTGGAAGCTTGAGTTGTTTCCTTAGAGCTTGAATATCTGTGTCTTTATTTTTAATTATCTCATGAGCTGCTTTGATGTTACTAGGATCATATCCTAGTTTTATCACTAAATCCTCTAAAGCTTTGTTTCTAGTGTTTTTGGCCAAAGATGACATTCACTCTATCTTTAGTTGTGAATATATATTATTCAAGGAGATCTTTAGTTGCAGTTCAGTTTTGAGGCAGCCATGGTTGAACTTGTCATTGTTGAATGGATCATTTTTCTTGCTTGTTTATGCAAATCAATTTGATCATTTGCATGGACCATTTTAGTATCAAAAGAAAATATTGAAGCGTTGTAGTCTTCTGCACTTTTGGGGACATGAACTGTGAGTTCCAAGAAAGCTAATTGGAGCTGCCCCTTCTCAGTGTCAAGTGCAGACAACAACCTATGTTGAGTAGCAGCAGTTTGCTTCCAGAACTCTAAATATGTTGTTGCCTTCAACACTTCATTCTTCTTCTTGATTTCCTTGTATCTGGCAAAAATGTTCTGCTGTGTAGGAATCTGAGATGTAGAAGACATAGGTGACTCAGTTGTCTCCTCAACATATGGGAATGAAGTGGCAAGAATACTAGTCAAAACCATTGTGGTTTGCTCCTATGTGCCCTTTTCTTTTGAGGATTCTTCTTGAATATTTATTATATGAGCATCACTTCTAGTATCAATCTTAGTTTCGGTCTTTGGCTCCTTTTTTCTCCTCTTGAAAACACGAAAGTTTGCACCTTGAGCTTCTGAATCCGTAGGGGACATACTTTCCCTTGGTCTCTTGATTTCTTTGTCCTTTGGAACAGGGTTTTGTAAAGATGATTGACTGACAATTTGCTCTTCAGTGTCTTGTAGTGTGTTCTCTATCCACCCTTTGGAACAAGAGTTTGTAGAGATGATTCACTGACAATTTGCTCTTCAGCCTCTTGTAGTGTGTTCTCCGTCCACTTCTCCTGATTGGCATATTGCACTATCTCTAGCCTGGGTGTATGTGCATATGGTGTGGTCTTCTGGTCGACTCTTAGTCTCAAAATTATCCCTAATGGATCATAAGACCATGTGAAGCTTAGCTTAAATTTCATTTGTTTTAGTATTGCATCCACTTGCTTTGTTGTTGCTCTGGTATTTACAATATAAGGCCCACCATGTGCCTTCAACAATGTAAACTTTGAAAAGGGAACTGATACTGTTACCCGTTTTGTAGAGATAGCAAAAAAGTGGCCCGATTTTGAAAAGGGGTGATGCACAACACATGTTTTTTTTAGAGCATAGTTTTTGGCACTTTAATTTTTTTTATGTACATTGCGTTTTAGAATGGTAGTGATTTTCACGCTGATTTAAAAAAGTGGTTATTTTGCATCAGACCCTTTATTTTAAAAGACCTATATTTTGACTTCAAATTTTCTAATGTATGAAATGTAAATAATTATTACGTAACCCTTTTTTAAAAAGACCTATTTTTTGACTTTAAATTTTCTAATGTATGAAATGTAAATAATTATTTTGCAAATTTAATAATTTTGGAAGTGGTCTTCTTCTTCATATTTTCTAGTTTTT